>JAPYZM010001628.1:0-17322 GCA_030522845.1 Psyttalia concolor
TTCGTAACACGTGAAAAAAGTGGTTCTTGACTTGTGGGATTATATCACTCGCCTTCGGCTTGTGATATAAACCTCCCACTCGCCAAAAACCATTTTTTTTCACTTGTTACGAAATATACTAATACGTCACTCATCGATAAAAGTATTATCTGACTCATGTAATTATAATCCTCGACTTCGGCTCGGTTTATAAAGCCACAGTTGTCAGATAATACTTTCATCGCCTAGTGACAGAATGTACGATTTCATCACGCTGTGTCGGAAAAGTAACTTTTCAGTCACTCTCCGCTTCGCGTCGAGTGACTAAAAAGGGCTTTTTCGACACATTGAGATGAAAAATATTGTTCGTAACACGTGAAACAAGTGATTTTTGACTCGTGGGATTATATCACTCGCCTTCGGCTCGTGATATAAACCTCCCACTCGCCCAAAACCATTTTTTTTCACTTGTTACGAAATATACAATTTCGTCACAAGTCAAAAAAAATGATTTTTGGCAAGCGGGAGGTTTATGTCACGAGCCGAAGGCGAGTAATATAATCCCACAAGTCAAAAACCACTTCTTTCGCGAGTTACAAATTAGTACGAAACTTGTTACGAAATATACTATTTCATCTCAATGTATCGAAAAAATACTTTACGTGCGCGGCACCTGACGATGATCGGTTTTCAAGGCTCGAGCATGAAATGTACTATTTCGTGAGGTGGGACCTGAAAAACGCAGTTTTCAGGTACCGCCCACGAAAAACCATTTTTTTTTCACTCGTTACGAAATATACTACTTTGATACGCATTGCTCAATAGAGAGATAATACCTAATGTCTGCATATTCACTATTCCTCTAATGAATTTTAAGCAGATTTTTTTGTTGAGACAATCGGAGTAATTACCAATGGTCGAGACGATGGTTCCGACGAAATGGAAGCTCCCGGAGAAGTCCCACCGACGTCTCTTGTGAATTATTCCAGTAACGGATGCGTTACTATACGCGTACAAAAGCTCGTTGAGTCTTTGCGTTGCTTGGGGACTACTTCGCAGGTGGTAGCGACGAAAAAGATGGTAGACGCGCCAAAATTCAGTAGCCTAATTGTTAATATTCATTATCATTAGTCGAGTTCTGGAATTCTGAAATCACGAAATTCTAAATTTCCCTATGGTCTACAAAAAATATTTTAGAATCTTCTGCTTCCAAAACTACATTGTAACATGAGTCTTTCAATTTCTAATTGACAGATTTGAAAGTCTTGCGGTCAAATTTACAAACTCAAATTTAATTCTGGAAATCTCATTTGGAGACTTTGGAATAGTTTCATTTGAAGATCTTGAAAATATCGAATTAAAAATTGGATTTTTAGTTTATACAGTTATTAATCTTCTGAATCCATAGAATTTTAAAGGTCTATTGACGATTTCCGGTGAGCTTACAACCTACAAATTAGTTCCCTTCAGTTATTTCATAGAGAATAGTTTTTGGAAAATATGTTACGTGTTAACTGATCCATTTATCCAAAGTTTTGATATTTTTTGTTTAATCCGCGGAATTCTGTACAGAAAATCGTTGATGAATTTCTCTGCGCTTTCTTTTGCAGTTAAGAATGATAATTTATACGAGGACATTGATCATTTTGCGCTTGCGAAACCGACAATTCGACAATTATATCGTGCAATATCCACTATGTATTTTAGTTTTTGGTTTGCATACTACCTGACGTAATTCAACTTCACCCTCGAGCGCTTGAAAGAGTACAGCGCCAGCCAGCATGTAGCAGGCTAAGAAAATGGCCAGTAATACAAATCTTATGTTGTCTTCAGCAACAGCTCCAGACAGGCACATCACCGATCACTATCATGACTCTGTTGATACTCTTCACTGTCCACGACTCCCACTGCGGTGGATCCAGTTGAATCGAGGACACTCGCGCGCCGGTCAGGCGCAAAACCCGCCTTTAGACGGTATTCCATTAAAAAAACTGAGAATTTTTTTTTATGATTCCATGTATTTTATCGGGAAACCATCAACTAACTTTCAATTGCCAAAAAATTAAAATTGAATCCAACGAATGTCCAGGTAATAGCTAACTATTAGCTAACAATTAGCTCATTCCAAAACTTATATTAAATTTATCTAGGCAAATCCAAATCATTCCCAGAATGAAATAATACATTGTTTAAATAATTAGAATGAAGAAAAATGTAGACGGTAGATTTATATTACAAGACAAGAAAAACTCATCCCTAGAACAAAATTATTATCCCAATTACAAAAATTGCAATCTCTCGTATTATTAAAAACGGCAGTTAATTAGTCATTAAACAAAGTTATAGCGAAATGAAAAACCGATTTATATTACGAATCATTTCAAACGATTTGAAAAATCTAGAGGACCTCAGGGAATGTGGAACATTTCTATGCATCTCTCTCCTCCTTTTGACAGTTAAAAATAGTCACGATTTTTCTGTATAGAGTATACACATTGAATAGAGCATGAAGCTTTATTATTTCCTCACGCAAAGAGAATCGTTGAGCCTGTGTAGTGGGTCACAGACGCCATGTAAACGCCCCGAGAGTCATTAGGCCGTTAGATAAAGCTAAATTATTGAAAGCCATCCATGAATGGAATTTCAACCATCTCACTTGACCTTGAGGCCCGGTCCACCCAAAAATACTCACCTGTATGAATGATAACTCATTCGAAAGGAAGTAAAAATACCAAGAAAGAGCGATTTTTCATCTACTTTTTAATGAAAATCGTATAAATAACAGTCTAGAAAACAATAATTTATCTTATAAAAATTTAACGATCATAAATTTCATGTTTAGAAGTGTCTCTCCAATGTGGACAGTTTCTCGAACAGAGTCTAACAATTTTGTGCTTAATGATATCTACATGGAAGAAATTAGTAATACATTGGAAGGCAGTGTTTGTGGAATTAATTTTGTGAATTATCAACGTTTCGGCTGAGGACCCTCCTCGAGTTTTCTCCAGACGACCTGAAATGAGATTAACAAATAATCATTAATATTTGATATTCTACCGGGGATTGGGAGGAAAAATCAATATAATTTGAGTGGTGATTTTTCACCATTTTCGAATCATAAATTCGGCTGAATGACTTCTCAACAGTGTCTCGTTTTCCTTCGATATCACTTCTTCACAGAATAAATTAGTTAACATTTCTGTTAATGAATTGTCAATGGAGGTGAATTGGAAATTTTTGAAAGCACTTATACGAATGAATGTACGTACGTTACACATTTCTCGTATGAGTGCCTTCTCTCCATCATGCCCAGCCTCTCTCTCCAGTTGTTCTCTGACTTCGAGAACCTGAAGAGCGCGAACAACGGCCTCTGGGCGCCCCCCAAGGGTCTGAGTCTCATTGGGGATGGCAGGTGGCTCCCAGAGAGGGTCCGACGCTGTTGGCACTGTTGAAGTCGGGACTGTGGGACTGTGAGGGGTCCTATTCTGGGCCCTAGCTTGTAAAATACTCTTGTCCTCCTCCAATTGTTTTACCCGTTGCTCTAAACTCCTGACGTACTGCATCGTTTGATCTGAGAGCATTAAAGAAATGAATCATTCCAAACGAAATCATAATTAATGAAAACAAAGGACTCATTAGAGATTAACGTTAGCGATTTTGCATTCGTCATTTTTACTCAGTTAACAAACTTCAAGTCCACAATAATAAACTCCTTTACTTCATGTTTCGATATGCTTGAAAAACTCATTTCAGTATTGAGTGAGGCATCTGCTTTCTTTCGTTGATCATTGGTTCTAGGTATTGATCATATAGTTCATCTATTAATTGTTACAATTTTATTGTAATTACCATTGAAGGTCGCAGCAGCGTTCCTCGACCTACTTGTCGGTACAGTCTCTTCCGCATTGGTACTGGAGCTCGAGCCATCTCCGTCGTCCCTCTGTCCTCCACCTCTCTCCTCATCCAAATACAAACATAATTCCTTGAGTTCAAGGTTATCCTTAATGAGCTCCTGCTGCTTATTATCCAACTGTCGGAGTTTATTTTGGTAAGCCGATACTTCCTGTCTCATAACACTTGCTGTGTACCTTCCAAATCTCTGCCACTCTCTGGCTAATTTTCGTCCCTTTTGACGATCGTCATCCAAAAAGCAACAGAGGTCTCTCAACTCTTGGTTGTCATCGCTCAGTCTCTGATTTGCTTCTTTTAGGACTCGTAATTCGTTCAACTGCAGAAAATTGGAATTAATTACTTAATTTTAATAAGTGTTAGGAGTGAAAGAAACGATCTCTTAAGGATGTTTAATCGGTGTTGATGAGCCGTGGATAAATGCCATTTTTTAACGATTAAGGAAAATTCAGTAATTTTTTTTCCAGAACTTGTCGAATTAATTTCTTTGATATTGTAAAAATATGAATGACAATATCTTCGGCAGAAAATAGTATACAAATTTGTTGTTATACGTGGGCTTTTTTTGAATTTCGGTTTATGAAATGTAAAATTTCATTGTTACTTATTTCTATGAAATAGAAATCGTAGAGTGACAATTTATGAGGAATTTCCAGAGGTTTTCACATTGACCATTAGTATTCTTATTCCGTGTAACGCGCTAAGAATATTGATATTGGATTGAAATTTATTTCTACATATGTGTGGACGAAATAATAGTCTATTTCAGCACGTGTGGGGTAATTTCGTTTTCAACGTGTGTGAGGTTTGCAGCATGAGCCGTAGGCGAGTGATGTAACCACACACGTTGAGAACGAAATTCCCCAACAAGTCCTGCACGTAATTTTATGCCACGAGGCCTGGAACCGGCTGAATTAGGCACAAGGCGTGAAGCGCCGAGTGCGTAATCAGCCGGTTTCAGGCAGGAGTGACATAAAAACCATTTTTGTCACTCAGCCCGTGAAGCACTACTTCACGGCCGCTTCGCGTCCGTGAAACACCGCCCACGTACGTCGTGACAAAAAATATTGTGTGACACACGGCTGTGAAGAACTTTTTCTGCCTTATATGATTATAGAACTCGCCTTCGGCTCGTCCCGTAACCTCATATTCGCCAAAAAAGTTCTTCACGGCCTACTGTCAAAATATACTATTCATACGATAAAAACATACTTCCTCATTTTGTCTCCCCCAAATGATTCCACAAGTGAAAAAAAATTCGGACTCAACTAATTTTCCGTCCCCGGAAGTCTCGCCGCCAACTAATAATCAAACAAACAATTTACCAAATTCTGTATCTGTCGATTCTGTTCGGCAGCAAGTCTCGCAATATCGCTCTCAGTTTTTCTCACAAACTTGAGCATCTCCACAGGTCCCAATCTCAAAAACTCGTCGTCACTAATTCTGTTTCTGGTCGGTGTCTGTACGGTCTGTATTCCACTCGAAGGTGGATACTGACTATTGGGTGATAAAAACTGTCCCTGAGGTACTTTGGACGGATAAAAAGCCGAGGAATGCAGGCTCGGGTTTTTTGGTGCCGTTACAAAGTCGATCTTGGGTGAGACTTTCCCTTGACCATCTTTAACTCTAATCGAGCCCCCCTGATTACCCCCGAGCGCCCCAGATGCAATTAAATTCGGGCTTATCAGACCGCTTGTCGGTGGGCCAACGTTACTACCAAAATGCGGATTATTCTTGAGTATTCCACTGGGCTGAGGAGGTGGCTGATACTGTGGCGGTATTGGTTCACTCTGTTTATTAATCTGCTGTACTCCGTTCTGATGTTGCTGTTGCGACTTACTTTTCGTATTTGACATTGTCGAAATAATATTCAGCGGCGGTCCAGACCGCGTCCCATTTCAATTCGCCTCAAGTCCTTTGACCCCTCACACTCTCAAATCTGGGTCATTAAACTCACACGCGCACGCGATTCCATTCACTCCGATCTCACTCCACAACTTTCGCGACAAATAACGCGTTAGGTTCATTCATAATAAATGGCTTTATCAATCGAATGATCAAATTGAAGGACTGAAAATGTAAGCTATGCTGAAGACTGGTCTGCATCACTGTTCAAGTGATTTTGATAAAGAATTTTTATATATTGATAGTATCTTGTTGTTCTTTTGGTGAAGAACCGCAATTTTTTTAGCTGATCAGGCTGAACTTGAGACGACGGATTACGGCGTCGTCACTGATACACAAGTCACTTATACACCCACACTCGCTTGATTATCTCGATTAATTAGTCTGAGTCGATCGAACGATTTACTATCGACGGAGAAGCGTGTACTCCACCATTGATGGAGAATCAGCGGATGGGAACCAGTTGATGACTGCCTGTTACACCAGGTACATCAATAAATAAATTGACAATGGGGACAACATGGCCGGAGCGTTGCAGAGGCGTCGATGCCTGGATAAAGTGAGTGGTATTGAGTGCAGGCTGAGCTTGAAGGAGGTGGGAGAGTGGAGGCCGTTGGGGAGAACCACCGCAATCTCACGGAGGCTTTCTTTGGGGGCATCTCGTTCAAAGCCGGAAGAGGTGTATTCAGGGATTGGCTGAAATATTCACTCGGGACTTTTTTCCTTCTATTTTGCAGCGTATGCCGCAGGTTGAGAACCAACCTGGTTTACCTGTCGAGATTTTACCTGCGCAGGTGGGGATTCTTGCGGTGGGAGCTGGAGGGGGGAAGGTGCGAGAGAGAGAGAGAGACAGCGAAGGCGAAGAAGAAAGATCAGCCCATGCTTGGAGCTTTGATTGCATTTTGGGGGCGGTTCCGGGGATTTTCGAGTACTCGGGGTGAATTCAATATTACAATCATAACGAGAAAAAATTGGTTACTCCAGAGATGGAAAACCCGTTGTGAACCGAATCCTATCTGTTTTGAAAATAATTGGAGTTTTCGATTTATTTGTTTATGCTTTATGACAAAACTGAGTGAAAATATTAGATCTCAATTTTTTTTTATTCTATTAAAAAAAAATACATATCTAATTTTTTCATTAAATTTCATCATTTCTATCGCCAGAAAATCATAATCATAATAAAGAATTCAATACAAAATCAATATCAAATAATCCACTCTAATTAATTCAGTATACAAATCTTTAATTAATTTGTACTAGTAGAATCATAATTTATTTTCAATAAACATACTGTTTAGCCAAAGCTCGGAAAAACCTCGTCTTACGGATATTCGCAGCCTCCCTCTGTATCTCCTCATTATTATTGGAATTCAGCTCTAACAATCCAATGATCTTTATTGCCAACTGCTTTCTGTGATGTTCCCCTCGTTTTGAGTGCAAGTGAATTAGAAATTCGAGAATTGTTACGTCCCATATGCAGTGGTAGTAAGCGTCCATAGCGTCAGCAGTCGCACAGCTCTTTTGATCGCTCGATGCCATCTTAAAGGCCAGGGAATAATTCACGTCCTCTAGAAATTGACATAAAACGGTGGCTTGGGTGTAGCACTGGAGATGCGCACAACATTTTATCATGCGCCAGTAGACGGATTGCAGGGGACGAGGCACTTGCTGACTGAATAAGTCGCTGGAGACCATTATTGCTTCCAAATAGTATCTTATCGCTGCTTCGTAGTATCCCAGAACTGAAATGGAGAAAAGAATTCGACTTAGAACATTGGTAATCATTGCTAACTGAGCGCCCGATGCAATCTTAAATTACACACTAATAGGTTTAAAATTTGACAAATAAACAATAATCATCGAGAAAAAAAATCATTACAAGGAAAATTAATTTGATAAATCAATTACTCTCTACACACTCACCAAAATTGAGATCCCCCATGACTCGGAGCCATGACACATTAGTAGGGTAAAACTTCAACGCCTGTGTCAGCAATTGGAACAAGAATTCCGCAATGGTCCTAATATTATACGAATTCGAGTTGGGAATGCTGGCTGGCCAGAGCGCCAGATACTGCGTGTAAAGTTCCAAACTGGGTTCATCCCTGAGGACATTATGAAGTCTGGCGAGCAACGAGACAACAATGTTCAATGCAGTTGGCTCCCTGAGTCTGGACAACGTCCCCGAAATACTCGCCATAAGATCTTTATTGGAGCTCCCACTAGCCCCACCTCCTGAACTGGACCTCTTGAGTGGCTGATCTCTATTGGGCCCAAATGCCAGCAGAATCATGTCCCAGGCCTCTCTGGAGAACTTCTTGGATCCCTTGAATTTAACGACATCCTGACAGACAACACTAACCGCTGACGAAAACTCGCAGTGACTCCACCTCTTCTCGAGGTTCATCAGATACTCCCACTCTCCCATATTCAACAAGAAAACTGTGCAGTACTCGATGACCTCTTGCCTGGGGATTACCTAGTCACGGAATTTTAATTTGCAAAGATTAAAATATCATCTACACGGGAAAAAATGCTAGGGTAAAAAAGTAAATAAATTTATTTGTGAATTCTTGCCTGGTCAGTAGCTTGAAGACTTCCCAGGCACTGTTTGCAGTCCTCTACAAGCTTATTGGCCTCTGCCTCAGGTAATTGGTACGGAGGAACACTATTTAAATAACTCCAGATGTCCACCAGTATGTACTCCCAGCTGATGAGCTTCAACAGTTTATACATCGGATTAACTGGGATCTGAGAGTTCTTTTCTCGCTTTGTGTCTTCCTCGAGGGCAGTCAAGAGCCGTTTAGCCCCGGAGAAATCCTTACAGGCGACTAGTTCCCTGCTCTTCGCCAGGAGGATGTAAGCAAAGTCCTGGTAGAGACTCCTAGGGAGAGCCATTACCACACTCTGCAAGGGAATGGGTAGTTCCCATCTACTGCTGACTCTCCAGGGCGGATTGGTAGGATTTTTTCCATCCAGATTTATGAGAATCTCTCGTATCTCGTCTGGATTGTAGGAGAGGGTTAGCTGACGTTCTAGATCTGCCATATTGAACCTGGGGCTTTGGGTATAGGTGATCAGAGAAACTCCCCAATCGTCATTGAGAAGCAAGGGTGGAAGTTCGAGCTCTGCTGATGATCCCTCTCGATCGATTTCGCTGAGTTCATCTGGAGTGAAGAGGACTCTGTACTTTTCGGCTGACAACAATCGTTTCGACAGGTCCGGAATGCTCGACATCATCACGAGGTAAAGGAGGTATCTGGAGATTCGTCTTTCGTCGCTGGGGGAGGCGCTCTCCAAGGCACTGTCGAAAGAGGAGAGCAGAACGTCGAGACCCTTTGACTCTGCGGACTTGAACTCTATGAGGAAGTTGTTTTGCACTACTTCGCCATCCAAGACCTAAAATTAAGAATTAATTGCTATAAAATCTACCAAATATCACTCTAATTGTCAAATATCTACGAAAACTTTCTTCTAAGATTTTAGGAAGGATTTTCCATCACTTGGAGAAAAGAAAATCTTATGCAGAATCCTAACTCTTCACCCCCTTCATAACAGCGCAATAAAAATGAGTCTACAGACCTTTCTAACTAGATTCAAACACTGAATCTTCATGAGCAAATCCTTCGAAACCACAATCTTTCGGTTGATCAATCCCCCCTGGATGTCAAGCTCCAAATTATCCCTGTAGATCATTGGAATCTCTCTTATCTTGTTGTCCTCCTCGAGGATTTCGACGATATTTCTGTACTGATCCTTGACAGAGGCATGGAATTGCTGTGTCAAGCCCTGGTGCACGCCAGAGATCCTGACGTTGGTGGCGTGACAGTAGCCCTCAAGATTCTCCCTCTGAATTCTGCAGTAGAGTAAAGTCTCCCTCGGATTCAGAGTATCGAAGAGTTCCTTCGCGAGGGAGATGTGGTACTTGGCCAGCGAGTACTCCTCTCGCAGGAGATGAAAAGTAGCCAAGTCATAGTGGATCTGACACTTGAATTCCTCAATGGAGATGCTCCTCATATTCTCCCAGTTCTGTTTTATCTCGGTCGTGTCTTCTGTGAGCATCTGGAATGTGTCGAAGGTCAAGATTTTTGGAGCGAGATTTGTCATCTGGAGGACTGTGTTGAGAACTTCGAGACTGTAAGGCACTTGCATATCAACTTTTCGCATTATGTCGTCTATGAGGGCTGGGGGAACTCCGATGTAGAAAAATGAGGGCTCTTGAATCCCGGGACTGTGAATTTAAAATGCGAAAAAAAAGAAATTATTTATATTATCTAAAGGATACCTGCACTGAATTGCATTTGCGTCAACAATTCGTTGATAATTGCACTTACAGATGAATTAAATGTGCTTTATTATGTTTACTATTGAATGCCCTATTAACAATAGCCCTTAGAGTCCATCTATGATACAAAACTATTGTAAATAGCAGTTGATCGCTGATAGATTCCAGAGGGAATTCTAACATACTGGGAATCTCCACCATTATATCTCCAGTAACATAAAATAGATCCTGTAGGAAAGTAAGTTGCATCGGAAGTGGCAGTTTCTTCTCGAGAATATCCAAATCCCATTTGAGATGAGCCGCCACCTTCAAGGACAAAATTTTCAGGGCTACACTCTTGTGCGACCACTTTTTAGATGCTGTTCCATTTTCTAGTTGCTCTGGGTCAATTATCTTCACATCGTTGTCCTTTTGGTCAAGATTTATTGACATAAATTTAATCATCAAATCCGTTGGTGATGGATCTGAAAGAATTTTCTTTAATCGTCAATCTCTCCCGATTAGACTAATTTTCAAAATAAAATTTAAAAAATACCCAAGTGGAAAACATTATAAATCTCGACCCATCACTGATTAAGGTCAGTTCTATTATGCCTCTGAAAAATCAACATTTACCCACCTGGAAAAGACTTGGAGATATGTTTCTCCAGTAGTCCTGGGTTCAACAAGAACTCAAACCACAAAATAGTGTCCGGAGAAATGGGAACAGTTCCCGGTCTCAGTAGGTCAACATCCATCATCGTAGTCCTCTTCTCTGCTATCTAAAAATACAGTTACCAACACTTTTGGCTCTCAAAATATCTCTTTCATGTCAACAAAACACTTCAAAACATCTCTGGTATCAATGTCAACAGAATCACAAGGAGATCCCCTGGAGATCCTAACCTCTTCCCCTCTCGATCGATAACAAAGATCCCTTGACACCCTAGACTGCCTACACTCCCCCTATCCCCCAACACCACAATCAAAACCCTTCCCAACCAATAGGAGATTCGCATCAACCTCTTCCAGATCACTTTTCGTCACCTCCAGACTGCATCGATACATTCCATTGTGCTTACTCCAGTGAACGTGACGTTTCAATGTTACTTCGAAGAACCAAAAAATCAGATCTCATCATTCGCCAACAAGTGACTAAATAAATGAAGTGTTTTAATTGCTCCCAACTCCCTTCGATTCAGTGCACCTAACACTCCAAGAATGCCTGGAGATCAGAGCCCAGGACACTTGCCCCTAGTCCTTTATCTTCTTTTGTTTCTGTCTCTCGGGGACACAGCATCGCCTCCAGGAGTTTCCCTGAAACCACCCAAATACGCTGAGAAGACTCTCGCCGAGGAGGAAATATGTCATCCCATATCGGGAATCGCCAAGAGTTCTCTGAGGCTCCTGAGAGCTGTCAACTCTGGCCTTATAATTACACCAGCTCATGTATTCGATAATTGGGCACACAGAATTACGGATTTACGTTGCAAATTCACGATAAAGGCACCCAAAGGTGAGCATTTATTCGCGGTAATCCAGACGATATCGTTCAGACGCAACGACAGTGGCTGCATCGACTACATTAAATTCAGGAGGAAAGATAAGAATTCGACCGATAAGTTCTGTGGGAATTTCGATAGACGAAGGTTGAGGAGTTCTCCGGAGTACTCGGCGGATTACAATGGATTTGGCAAAATGAATGGATCGTCCTTCGGAGAAGTTGATCCACAGGGGGAGATTGAGACGACAATCTTTGTCTCGAAGGAGACGCTGATGGAAAATGAATATCTGAATTTGAGTGTTGTTTATACTCCGTACAAGGACTGCGAGAAAACGGACTGGGCACATTACAGAACGACGAGGTACGATCGGGAGAGATTATTATTTTTTATTCTGGTAGTAGTTGGGGATTATTTCGATCGTTAATCAAATAAATTACGGAATTCCACACTTAAGACTTTTGAAAGTTTCAAATTGAGATTTTGTCATTACTCAAATTATTGAAATACGCAATAATGCAACTCAAGAACGTTACATTTTTATGCCTGTTTGTTCTAATTCTAAAAATGATAGGAAAAGAAAGGAAAATAGGGATTAGAAGTGCTTAATAATTTTCAACATTTCAAAGTGACTTTTCTCAAGTTTTTCCCTCTTCTCTCAGCCAAACACGGCGACAAAAGCGGTTTGTATCAACAAATGATCAAATGAAGCAACGAACAAAACAATTTTCTCATCCCAACCTTTCGAATTCTCCCATGTAATACCACAAGAGCTCCAAAATTATCGTGTATTTTCCGAAAGGTTCTCTGCAAACAAATGAAGAAGTCTAGTTTTTCAGGTTAAAAAACCGGTTTTTTTTTTTATGAAAAACTTGAAGACTTCGTTTGTTTGTAGGGAACCTTGAGGAAAATGCCCTATAATTTTGAAGCTCGAGTGGTTCAGGGGATTATTTTTCCATCCAAATTTCGGCAAATAGAATCGCACCATGAACGAAAATAAAAATTCAACTGTGAAATTCAGTGAAGTTACGTGGACTGGCTAACCAATAGTTTTCTCGATATATCAACATGAAAAATTACCAGTGAAATTCTCAAAAAATTCTTAGTTGAATTTCGTGTTGATTATATAAAAAAACTGTCGAACGGTGCGATTCTATTGGCTGAAATTTGAATGGCCAAAATAATCAAGGAGATCTTCACATCATCTCGCAAATTTCCTTTTCATTCGTTCAGTAAAAAATACAGCTCCAAAAATTTTCCAAATTTAATTATCAACTGTTCTTTTCCTGTGAAGTCATACAACTCATTTTATCGTATTTGGCGGAGAGAAGACGGTCGATAATAAAATTTCGAAGATTAGGTGTGTTGACCACGTATCGAGGGATACATTTGGTGGCACAGTAAAGCAACAATTTCAATTAAAAAAACATTTAAGACAAGTAGGTGAAGGTGAAAAATTTTTCTTCCACAGTTCATTCACAATAATTAGGCGAATTGTTTTATTAATGTAACATATTCAGAAACTTTGGGGCCAACTGAATCCAAAGGTTGTCTTTCATTCAATTTAGAATTGACTGGGAAATTCTGTAGACTCATTAAAAGAAATCCTTAAAACATTGTTCAATGATGAGCTCCTTCAGTTAATCTCAACATAATGATAAAGTGACCGGTGAGTTTTTTCACTACATCCTCAGATACGACGTCTGCATATGGAGGGAGTACTTCTGTGACGGCTACACCAATTGCTTCGCTGGGATGTGCGTCGATGAGGATCCCTGCCCCGACGAAATCATAAGCAATGGAACTGGAACCAAAGTCACTATCGGGGCGGTCACGACAATTCTCTTGTGCTTCGTGATATTCTTGATGGGCCTGTGGATCTGCAGAAAGAACAAAAAACTCTGCTGGTCTCCAGACTGCGCTGGGCCCAGTTCTCAAGAACAGAGGGCTGCGGACGGGGACTCTGGGGCGTCATATCATCAGGCTGTGGGGGTTACTCCGATGCTCGAAATCGCAGTTTTGCCTTCCCCCTTGGACAAGGATTTACCACCTAGTTATGAGTCGCTGTTTCCGGATCAGGCGAATCGGCCTACTTGATGAAACGATGGGGACGTGGGTTATTTAATGTTTTAGTTAGATAACGTTGATGACTGTTTTTGGTTTTATCCTCAGGTCTATCAATCTGAGGATTGGACGTACTTCAGCGACCGTTACAACAGACATAGATATTATTACAGGCTGATGACATGATTTACGTGTCGAATTCTAGGAAACTGAAGCTTATTCATTCACAGGATAATTCGAAATCGGAAATACTCATTTTTTTAGAATTCAGTTGGTAAATGTTGAGGAAAAATTTATCATCAATTGGACCTTGAAGTCAATGAAGGTTTGGACTTTTTCTTGACGCATACTTGACCATCTTTCTGACTGGTTGAAATTTGAGAGGTATTTTACCGAAAGGTTATTAGTAACTTTTCTGATTTTCCGGATCGGTGCACTCTGTTAGAGGGAATGCCATGGACTATAGCCACGCTTTTAGACAGTTTTCTACAAAACTCCAAATTAAAATCATAGTTAAAACACAATGAACAACTCTGTTCTGGCCTCATCTCCCTTCAGTTCTCCAAGTGCCACAAAACTATTTCTCAATCGAGATGCATAATCTCAGTATACAATCATGTCACACTTAACCGTAAAACGTGGATCAACTTTTCATATTTGAAACAAGAAAAGTTTTTCAAGTTAACGATAAAATTAGACCTATCATTAGCAGTTCTGCGAACAATTGATTGACGTTTTTTGTCTTCGACATTTTATTTTCGATGACCTAAATTTCCGCGCTCAATGTTGAATTTCAACATTTTATACTAGAAAAGACATTTTTTTTACAAATCAACGATGAGATTACGACCAACATTGCCAATTTCCCGAACAATGGCATTTTTTTTTATCGTATTCGAAATTTTTTCCATTGGTGAACCAAATTATAAATGTGATACTCTGTAACAATCGTTTTTAATACAGATTTAGGGTAATTTTTATAACAAAAGCAATACTCGTTAGAGCAATCTTAATAGTTATAATGACCAGCCTTTTAATATGGCATTGTATTTTCATTTACCCACAGCATCGAGCGGAATAGAATTTTATAATTCTCAGTAGAAAACCTAATCAACTTTAGTCATCTTTAGACAGATTATTACTAAAGTTGAGGGGTGAAGTGATGAAATGGAGCAGAGAAATTCGATTTTCCACATCTTGCCTTGTTGAAGACTAAGTTATCTCGATGACGAGTAATGCTAAAAGACGATGGAACTAGATGAGCATTCAAAAATCGAGAGATAAACGCACAATTACCGAATCAGTCGAATTTTATTTTCTCTTTCATCCCTTCACTCAATAGGAATCAATATCACAGATGTTTATATTATTTATTCGGTAAATCAAACAGCGATACGAACTTCTATATAATACTAAGTGCCAATACGTATAATAATGCTCATGGGTTTGTGTAAATTAATTGATTAACGAATTTCTATGAATTTTAACGAACAAATAATCGGCAAATGGCTAGTAACTATTGTAAATATAGTTGTATTTAAATGCATTTTATTACAAAAGTGGTAATTCATGGTAAAGTATAATAGAATTGATTATGTATTATTAAGATGTAATAAACAAAAACAGATTTAATAGCAAAAATATTTGAGACATTTAATCACTCTTGACGTGATCGTTAACAGTGGCATTTAGATTTTCATTAAACCACAACATGGAGTTGATTTCTTCATCAATTTCGACAGGACCTGTACCCAGCGGATGATTGTCGTTGTATACTAACATCCTGTAAAAATTATGTTGTTTCAAATAGTTCATGAATTAATCAAAACAAATTTTATTATCAGCAAAAAAAATTCTAAAATTTCACAACAAATCGACAAAAAAAAAATTCCAAACCTAGAAAATATTCCAGAAATAATATAAACTAAAGTTCTGGCCAGTTCAGGAAAAAATTCTAAATTATCTCAAAATCGCCTCAATGGCGAAAAATTAAGAATAATTATCAAATGACCTCGTTTTTAAAAGAAATTTATGACCTAAAAAAGAAGTTTATTGACATACTTTACTGGTTTAATAAATACCCTCAAACTTTTGAATTAAATTTGTAGGCACAATATCTTTGAACAACGAAGTGATTAAAAAACTTTATGACGTGACCTATTTTTCAAAAAAGAAATTTTATAACAAAAAAAAGAAGTTCATTAATATTATCCCAGAAAAGTCAGTCAATCACATTATCAAATCTGCATACATACTTTGTTTTCACTCCATTGGCCTTGAGACGAAGATACCAGTGTTTGCCCTGTGATGGTGGTACTCGGAGATCATTCTTCCCAATTAGCATGAGTGTTGGGGCCTTGACCTTGTGAGCATGAACAATTGGCGAACTCTTGAACATTTTTACAACCATCTCCGCAGTCTCCTCCGATGATATGTCATCGTATGATACGTTCGTCTCTGCTGCACACCTAAAAGTATACGTGAATTTCTTATCAATTAATCATGAGACACGAGATAATTGCTATCAATTACAAGCACAAATGATGAATGACATCGACTTTTAGTGCATTATTAATAAACACGAATGAAAACAAAATTATAGCAAATGGTTGTATCAACTACACTGTTAAAAAAATTGAAAATTCATGAACTGACTATTGGAATTCAATCTGGAATTTCATTGATCCCATTCCTTGTTAAATTTCATCGTTATGAAACTCGAACTCACTTAATTTTTAAGTTAAAACAAGACTATTCGGCTCTAAATTACTTTCAATTTTGAACTGATTTATTCCTCAACTATTCCTATGACTTGTCAGAAATAAGATGCCTTGAAATTCCAATGGAACTGTTGCTCCATGAAAATGTACTGAAAATTTTAGCCCTGAATTTTTAACAGTGTAATACGTGAACAAAAATCAAGGCGATTAATGAGTGGAATTATCAACGATGGATCTATAAAATTTCTAACTAAAGGCTTAAGCAAAATTCTAGGCTTACACGTCGTGATGTAGCCTAATTCTCTCGTCTTTTCGCAATGCATTACGACTGAAATACAAATTCCCATACATTACCGTTTGATCTAAAATTTGAAGCATTGAATAATAATTAAATTAGCTTACCAATCGGGGATATCTGATATAGTGAACATCGCCGCGATATCAATGACTGGATTGATTGCAACGACTGCCTTGTACATACTCTGCAAACAACAAACAAATATTTGAATTATCTAATTAAAATGTATAAGAAAAATTTGGAAACAAAATCATATCGAAAAAGTATTATGCACATCATATTTTGCTACATTTTAATTTTTTATAAAAGTAAAAAGAGCCCCCGATGCATAATCAAAAGGTGCCGGGTTCGAAGCCTACCCTCGACTATCCATTTTTTCAGTAAAGAATTTAATGGCAATTTTATATTGAGAATTATTCTGGCTCCTATCCTACCTACTTCAAATCCCATCCATTGATGTCCCGTGATGTTACGAGAATGTGGAACGCTATATAAAAAGTCCCTTCTTTGATGTAGAAACGACATCAAAGTATATTTTTATACGATACATCTTAATACATCTTTTTCGTGCCGCCGGACCTGAAAAAGCCCGTTTTGGTGTCGCTGCGGCCCACGAAATTTGGCGTTTCCCAGGTTCCACGTCACGAAATAGTATATTTCGTAACAAGTGAAAAAAAA
>JAPYZM010001629.1:0-20068 GCA_030522845.1 Psyttalia concolor
TGTATTATAGAGGGACTGAACGCTTGTCGTGTTAAGATTTTGAGAGGCTAGTGAAACTGGACGCCATGACAATTATTGGCGCAGTATCGTCAGTTTCAACCGATAAGGAATCGTGGCTTCCACATTTCGAGAATTTCGAAATAATCGATTGTGTTAAGCGTGCCCCTTTTAGAATAAATGTCATGCAATTTTACTGCAACCACCCTTAGCAACGAAATGCGAATTACTTAAAAACTTGATTGGCTGATGTAAATGAACATGGGCGAACTGCAGCGATTCTTCCTATTTGAAATTACCGTTTGAAATTGAAATGACCAATGGGATTGTGGGGACAAGTCTGCGAGATTTCGATTCGAGTCGAGATTTCTGATACGGTATGTGGCTCTCTTTTTTATAATAGGATGAATCAGGGCTTCTAGCAGAGAACCTAAAGTATAAATGATTTGCTGAAAGTGGGGCTGTAGACATAGTGAATCCCCAATTATGAATACTTGCTGTCCATCTACGTATGAGTCCTCTGGTATAACCTCGCCAATGATAATGACTCTGATAGAGCTCTCTCCAGACAAAACAAATAGCGCCCAGATTTCCACTAGTTCACCGCAATGAAGCCCTTGTTACCACGTAGTAATCGAACGAAAATCACTGTGCCAATGGTGGAATGGATTCAGGCAAAAGGATGGACAGGAGAATGAAACGAAGAGGAGAACAGTGATGATGGTATTGCTAGGTCAAAACTGGACTGTTGTTTCCGCGTGAGACATGCACCATATTACGTATATGGTACGAACACTTCTATCCATTCAATTTCACACACGACGGAACAGTTCGTCCCTGTCCCGATAACGGTGCATGATTAATGGACACCAGGTATCTGCCCTGCGGCTTTGCTTTTCCTCTCTCTATCTCTCATTCACCCACACCCACACCCTCCAGTCTCGCTCATTCCACCCATCGTTGGATATTTGAGTCTGCGTTGCATTCAATTACAATAATGGTGGAACTTAATGGTGATGGTGGTATGCCTAAGGTCGAAGGAGTACTAAGGTCATGGCGAGGATGAGGATGCTACGGCCTTACAGGATATTGAGAGGAGGGAGAGCCAACCTAGCCCGGGAAAATACGAAATTCTCTGGTATCGAGTAAACCCCTTCACTAGGGTTTACCTATCCTCGGGAATAGACGGTATATAGGTATAGGATAACGGATGTTGCCTCAGGACCTTAATGTCGTTGAGTGGTGGATGGTGTATATCCTCTAGTCTGATTTTACCCTCGTTCAATTACGAACACGATGGTCCATCAGTTCCGGGGAAGGTAAACCCCTCTGGCATGATCGATTAACATTTCGATTATGCCCGCTCTCGGTGCATTCGTGGTGCAACATGTGGCGTTTGAGGTACCGATTTTTTTGGCAATGTTTTGTGAGGTGGAATGGAAAATATTCGTGAATATTTTCACAACTGTGGGGTCGTTGGGATTTGGAGCGATTTATAATTCAATTGAATAAGTTGTACTTTCTGTTTGAAATTGGGTGAAATTTCAGTAGAACTCGCATTTCGGAAACATTTTCAAGCAGTTAGCCGATAAGGATTCCTCGGAGTAGGTATTCAGAACAGGCCACCAGGTTGATCCGTTAACAGATGTTGAATACAGCTTCATTTGGGAACAATGTGGCACGCAGAGGGTTCTTAGTAATTGAACAATGACTTTCAACAACTGATTTATGTTGTTAACCAGCAGAAATTTTATCATTGAAGGTTCATCAATATCACTGAAGATTGGTGATAATGTCCCTAGAAGTTACTGGTAAAAACTGAGTATGGATTTATAAAAAATGGAAAACAAATTCTGAAAATCAATAATATCTAGATAAAAATAACAAAAATTGTAATTTTCAATTCAGAATTCCATTGAATTTTCAGTGATACGTAAAATTGACGGCTTCGTAGGTTTCAGGAAATGAATGTAATTGTAACAGGAACCACAGAAGATTTTTTTTCAGACCGTGTCAAGTTTATTCTCGACAAACGTGTGACATTTCTCGTGGGAAGAAACGGAAACGAAATTTTCTGAACCGTTACTAGAGAGTGCTTTAGGGGGAAGAGAACATTTTGGTTTTTACCTGCACTTGATCAAAATAGCATATAACGGAAGAGTAAAGACTGGGTTTGAAAAAAAAATGCTAAACATGGACACTGGGTTGTGGGAAACAATTCCCCCCGGAACAGCATATAACAGAAACGTTTAATCCCATGTATTCTCAGTGGAGGAAGTTTAAAGTTTTCTGAGGGAAACAGGGTCGCTGGGAAAGTTACGATTTCACCCACTGATACATAATGTAGTTTCTTCCAGCGAGTGTTGGGTTCTTCGGGGGCTTACGAGGGAGGAAAAAACGTGAAAATTACATACGTATGATACTTATGTTTTACTTAAATCATCGCTTAAATCATTTTATCTTTTATCCGGAGCGTTGGGAAAGAGGAGCTTGTCGAATAGTTAAAACAACTCGCGAAAGATGATGTACACTGAGAGAAAAAACAACTCAAGATAATCCTGATTTCCTTGAAACCAGGAAAGACTCTGTCAATTCTCCAAATCATAAAATCTTTTGGTAAATAATTTCTGTTTTAAAGTGACAGGAAAAGTATTCTTTTTAACTTCCCGATAGAAAGTTATTGGTTTCACCCCGAAAATAAAAATCGCTAATTTTGTGAAATGTCGACGTTTCATGACCAGGAGAAACCCCGCAGATGCTTTTTATAGAATTTCAGTCTATCGGGAAGTTCGTTACGAGGCTCGTCAAGGGCCGAATAAAAGAAAAAAATCGTGTTACGAATTGTGTTAAGAATTAGTCGGGAAGATAACAACCCCGACCAATTTTTATTGATTTTTTTTTACGTTTCGTTGATATTGGAAATTATGCCTCGATGAAGCGTGTTTCGAGATAATTTGAGAGGCGACAAAATTAATTGAAAAACGTAGTTAAAAGTTAAGATATATGTAGTATCGTTGGGATACATTGACTTCCACAGGTTAGCGGAGTGTAATTGGGCGATGATTTTTTTTTGTGATTTCCTTGGTTTTATCGAAGTATTTTCTCGATTTGAAACCTCTCCTCGAGCCAGCCTCTCCCTCCCACTTTTCCTCTCCTTATTATCCGGGGCATCATGGCCGTCTTACACTTAGCTGTGCCCCATTCAAGCTAAGACGGCACGGGAAACCATGTAAAACCCCAGTCACACAGCCGGCCGATTGTGCAGTGCCCTAATGTATCCATCCGTCACACCGACTAGATGAATACACTAAGCCGCTACACCGTGCCTACCGCCCGTAATTTTTGAGCGAGCGAGATGTTCCTAACCGGTCACCCATCCGAGTACTAACCCAGCTCAACGCTGCTTAACTTGGATGTCCGTCGGAGCAACACCTCGCCCGCCCAACCATTACGACCAATCGAGAGAAAGAGCATATTTTCCTCAGAAATCAATTATAATGTTCCTGTTGTCAGAGTTACTATTATTACTTATCGAACTCCAATCAAAATCATTGCGAAATTCATGTAAAAATAATGGTCGTCATGATTTTGTTTCGCCGAGTGAATTTTTAAGACCACAATTTGTTGAAGACATATTCATATTATATAAATTGAATTCAACTTTACAAAATTCAAACTCACCTGTGACTGCAATGGTCCGACATTTCGAATAGTGCAAAATCTGTCTAATAAATATCCCAACCAATGAGTTTTTCGGAGCACAAAATTATCAATGATAACGCCAAAATCATTGTTTCCGTCCGCCCTTCTAATGGAATTCAAAGCTCCGATTCTCATTAGGAATCACAACACCATTGAAGATAATAATGATACTAACACGGGGTGTGTACGTCCAATTATCAGAGAAACTGTGATACCAAATGCACCTCATAAAGGATGCTGCTCGAATTAGGATCGTGTCTATGAGTACCAGCAATCAGGTGGGCAAATGCCAATCAATTATGTGCGAATGGTACAGTCACCCTCAGCCTCTTCATCCATGCGGTCGTCGGATGGTAGGGGAGGGTTGATAGGAGGGAGACGAGCCCTTTATCAATACGACGATAACCGTGGTGGGTCCCACTTGATATATCAGTTATCGATTCTCACCTTGTACGGTCAACCACATTCATGGACCCTTGCACCTGACACACCCCCAGCCCCCCTCCCCCACCGGCAATCGGTCGCTGTGGGCTCGATTTAGAAAGTGACTGAATCCTATTCGACGACAGAAGGGAAGATTAACATTTCTATCAGCCGGAAATGAACTCTTGGTGAATTCTACTTTTGCATTGTAACATAATATCTATCCATCGCTGACGTGACTGCAAAATGATGCTACGGGTTTATTCTGAATTCAAATGCATGGCTCTAATTGACCGTTGAAAGACAGTCAATTCGATCTTGCCCTTAATCCGGAGCGGATAGAGTCAGTCAATTGAATGAGGTTAGAGTGTGCAGTAATTTAATCAGGTCTTGTAACCGAAGATACTTTGAATATTATTGGAATAGGTTCAGTGATGTCCTGCGAAGTTCCCCACAAACGGAAGAAACAATTGTACGCGGAGAGAAAAATACGCCACTGTCTCGTGGAAGCTCGCTCCAAAAATTCGTGCGCTACCCACCAAGACGGGGACGTACGGGGGTTCCACTCATGAAAGAGATGTCGCACTTCTCCAATTCGAGTGAGCATATCAAAAAGTGCTGGGTGGCGCCGTGCAAAGTAGCGCGGTAGATCATTTAAAAATTAGGGTGCCAATACACTGGAATGGTGACCCCTCTAAATATTACGAAATAGTAATATTACATCTCAAAATATTCCAAAAAAAAATATTTCACTTGAAATTTCACAAATGAAATTTGAGTGTAGTATTTGTTCATGTTTGTGTGTGGTTCATCTAAATTGGTGAAATTCCGATATTGGTTTTTGTTTTATTTTTCTTTTTTTTGTAATATTGATCTGCTGTAATATATTTTTTGTCATATTTTTTTTCTATAATATTTTTCGTTGTAATATTTTCATTGGTAATATTTAGATGGGTAACCACTAAAATGCGGTCTGATTTCTCAAAAGAAAACTCTACAGTTTTACCGTATTTAGCCTACTAGAGTTCCTACCAATTCATTTTTTAAGCCACAGGGGTCACCACTTTATGGAGGACTGAAAATTTGACAAAGAAAGGCATGAAGAGGGCGAGCTTTGCTCTATGGAGTTCCAATAAAATTAGGAAGATCCTAAAAATACTGACAGTTACAGTTTACCTTGATTTCAGTACAAATTGAACAATTGGGAAGGTCTGATAACTCAAATGCGTTATACATCCGTAGATGCAATTGTAGCATTAGATAAATCGTCGGCTGTAATATTTAATGAGACTGCCACAAAACCAAGTAGAATAACATAATTCAAACTAACGTCAGGATGTCATCAAGAGGATTCCATCATCAAATTGTTCCCACCAATGACTCCCCATATAGCACATTTCTCCTCGGCTCCCATACTAGAGAGCGATTGACGGCCTACTAATATTCACAAGCGCAAGACTACACGATACCATCGCCGTGACAATTATGAAGTTTATGCGCTAATATTGCACGACGATCTGATTATCACCAATTAATTAGCAAACTATTTATACGACACCCGTGATTGCACCTCGGCATGGATCGTTCCACTAGCCGTTTTTGCAGAATATTCTCAGGAACAATTTCCCCGATTATTACTGGGAACTCAGTGAGAGTGCTCCGGTACACTTGGCCTGATTTAAAAGTGAAGAGGAATTTTTTTTTCTCAACGCCATCTATCCTGGTGGCTCATTCAATGTGTGACAGTTGTCGCCGAAGGCGAGTGTCATAATCTCACGAGCCAAAAAACAAGCTTCATACAATATTTTATGTCATTGCGCAAGTAATCCGCGATTCAACCGAACAAAGCGAGGTTATTTATATTATCGATCAATCTTCAGTACTTCCAAATTGACAAGGATTGTGTAGGTCTGTCAATTGAAGCCGGACAAATATCCGTCGAGAAAATACTAAACTTAGATAAGCTGTCAGCTGTAGCATTCCATGACATTACCACAAAACCAATTAGAATAGCGTAATTCAAACTGCCGTCAGGATGTCATCAAGAGAATTCCATCAGCCAATTGTTCCCACCGATTACACTGTAAATAGCACATTTCCTCGATTCCTGTACTAGCAAGCGGTTCATAGCCTGCTAATATTCACACCGGGGGTGGGTAGAACTACACGACACCATAGCCGTGACAATCATGGAGTCTGTGCGTCGATATTACACGACGACCTGATTATCACCAATTAATTATCAACCTATATATGACACCCGTGATTGCATCCCATCATGGCTCGTTCAACTTCTCGTTATTACAATATATTCTCGGGGAATAATATTCCCGGTCATTATTGGGAGCTCAGTGTGAGTGCTTCTGAGCACTTGGGATGATTTAAAATAGAGGAGGGAATTTTACCTGAACACAGTGTCGCCGGGCGAGCCATCCAATGTGTTGAAGCTGTGGAGGATCTGGTAGTGCAGATGCAAGCCTCAGGGCTTTGAGTGTGAGAGCTGCTAGTGCTGAGTGAAGTGCATTGAACCACACATTCGCTTCAGCATTGTCAGATGCTCTTAGCCAGCACTCGTGGACGCCATCGGGAGAATGAAGCTCTAAAATTCTTCCCTCTGGAATGACAAGAACATTCGTCGTGAAAGGTTTGGCGAGATTTATTGATACAGATATCGGGATCAATATTAATGACTATTGATTACGTCTGTAATACTGGTCGCTTATTTCAGGATTATATTTCTATGATGTTTATCGGGGAGTTATTGATTACCTGATGTTACTATTTGATTTGGTTAGTTTTCCACGATTTCATAATTTTCATTATACAAATTGTGAATGGTAGCTACAAACATTACTTTTGGTATGGAGGGTTAGCGCTCAGTTAGGAAGACATTTCGATAACGCATTTAACCTTTTTTTCAGACATTTCAAAAAGATCAATTTATTTGTTGAGGCCTCCAAGGATATGGTTCAGTCAGCATAACTTTCAACATCAAACGAAGGCGTGGGGGTACCGCGATCATATGCAAAATAGAGGTAGTGGGGGTAGCATTTCATGTTAAAAGTTATGCTGACTTCAGTTTAATTTCGGAATAAATTTCTCATTCTTTCCACTGAACATGGCTTCTATACTGAAGTCAGCATAACTTTTAACATGAAATGCTACCTCCACCACCTCCATTTTACGTATGGTCGCGTTACCCCCACTCCTTCGTTTGATGTTAAAACTTATAACTGAACCGTATTAGTTGCACTTTCTACAGTTTGGATTTTGTTGTGCCTTGAATGTTATGAATTTAAATTCAATTCTACATTACATCGTTTGTGAAGTCTTATATCCAACTTGACAATTCGATATAATTGAATTTTTTATGGTAGAATCCATGGTTGGAATTTTAGAGACATTCCGAATTTTCATGTTCTTTACTGAAATTAAACAGCCCCTCCAACAAAATGTTTCGTGTATGAAAACGTCGAAAAATTGTTGCCGAAATGAGAAATATTGTGAGATTTTAAAATACATGAAAACAGCAATCATTGTTATCGACGTGCATTTCGCAAAAGTTCAAAAATTAGGAATAGGGAGCGCTAAGTTCCATTTGTCCGCAAGGACAGGTAGCAAGAAGAATTCTCTCTCTTCTCTCGTCGACCACGCAAGTGATAACACGCGTTCTAAGAGGCAATACTGTACTGGTCGAGCTACAAGACCATCGCCGGCTAATTCTTGGAGTGGAATACTATTCCATGTTTCCACATTTTTTGACCCTCCTGAGGATGAAGAATCTGGACAGCCAGATCTAAGGTACCTATTTTTGATTGCCGCCGAGGCAAAGGACAATCCATTGAGAAATCCAGATGAGTAAAAACCACTTACCGCGTGTTAATTGCACATTATCAAAACTAAAAACGAAGAGCGAGAACGAGCCAACGTTTTATTCCGTATTTTGATAAAATTAATGTGACGTAAATAATTGATGAAATTTGGAATTATTTTCACATCAAATGATAGCGCAACATATTTCTTTTTTGTTGTCGTATGTTTTATTCGTTTGTTATAATAGTACAGACTAAAATATAAATTTGGGTCAGAGTCTTGTCCCCGAAATCTTTAATATATATTCCACGGAATTTATTGCAACAAAAATACAAATAGTTTCCTTACAATAGGCCATCGCCCGAGGGCCTTCAGCCAGGTGTTTACATGTGATTAGTTATTTGGAGTTTAATAGTTTTAGACCGTAGATATGATACATTTTTGTGCAAATAATACATTGATATGGGATTTTGATTTATTCTGATACTATTTCTCCTCAAGTATCATTTCCAGATCGTTCTAAACTGATGCATTGTAAATTGTCGAGCAATGTAAGAGGTGGATATTTAAATCTGGATGTAGCATTGGGGTTGCGCTTATGGCTAAGGTTAAGAATGTGGTCCAGCTTATTTAATGCAAAATTTGATGTTAGTTGGTTGAGTCTGTTGAGGAGGGCTTCAGTTTTGGTGCATTCGTACAGGAGAGTGTTTGAAAGGTTGTGGAGGGGGTTATCGGGGTGACGAATTTTAGTCATTTTGCGAAGCATTATTCTTTCGGCTACGCCTATAATTTTCTGAGTGCCTGGTCTAACAAATAGTAGGAGGGGATGTGCGTAATCCAGTATCGGACGGCATATAGCCTTATAAATCTTAACAACCTGTTTATTGGAAATCTTTTATTTTGTTATTTTTTACTGATTTTAAGTTTGCCATCAAAAGGCGGAATATTATAATATATACACATAACCCTGATACTTTATCAATTAATATTCCGTAATGCAACTAAAATTTTCTGAAAATGGATAGTTCTTAAAATTTACCGAATTTTGAAATTAAATTTCACAAGTCATTTTTGAACAGTATATGTTTGACTGAATTTAACTTTCCTGATTATAAATACCACCGACCAATAGGTAATCGAATTAATCCTCCATTACTCTTGCACCCCCAATGAATACGTCTCTGAAATATGAATGATAGACTCCAGCCTTCTACACGTGGGCCAAATTGGATAAGAGAGTTATCGAGTGTAAAGTTTTTAAATGAAGCGTGACCCGTAGATTCTCGACATGGTACATAACACCCCTTGCCACTGAGAGGCGGTGGGAGAGAGAAAGAGAGAGAGAGAGAGAGAGAGAGCGAGAGATACTGGGTGCACAGCGAGCGAGTGGTGTACGTTTTAACGTGAAAACTTTAATGCTTCCGACAGAAATTGAACGCGATTAGTCACGAAGGCACGGAACCTCAGGATGTCAGTCTGGGTATCGTAAAACCATCGCCGCGTATCTTGCTCTTCTTGAATCGTGGATGACGTGAAACACTCGGTGAATATAAGGCTGCTGAGACTAGACAGAGGGTATGATGTATACCGGGCTATATCTATATGGATGAATAAACGAAAGTGGAGCATAGAGCGTTGCAACTCGGCGGGAGGAGGGGGGGGGGGCGGGGTGAGGGGGAGTGAGGAAGAAGGATAACTGTAATGCCCTGTCGAGATGCGAAGCTAATGACTGGGAAACAGGGAAAAATATTGGATTTCCGATCAAAAGAATATTACGCCGACATTGTACGTAAACGATACTGGCAAGCACACTGCCACTGATCCACTTAATGTTTCATCAGTCTTCTTTTTCTAGTTAAACTAAATTCGTGTTACAGGGTCTAGTTACTGCGGCAGTTTGATCCGACATTCGTTTTAAAATGGGAGTGACAATTCAATCGATTCATCATATTTAAATTTAATTTTGGGGGGGAATTTTAGATGAAATTTAAACTCAAATCAACTCTTGGTGTTTTTAATCTGCGCTGAGAAAAAATCGGTCTTTTATAAGCACGGGTTTACTTCTACCGAGAAATTGATGGATCAAAAATTCTCTAGAACTAATATTCCACGCTGAGAAAACATATTATTACACAAAAAAGTAGTGCATGAGCTGAACTACACTCGGCTTGAGGAAACTATTTCTTTTCATGATTGAATTGCTCTTGTGTTTAGGACAATTGGGAATAGGCGAATGATAAAATCTTATCGGCTGAAAATTGAACCAAAATAATAGTCACACAGAGAGAAAAATTCAATAAAAATTACGTGTCAGTTCCGTAATTTGCAAGTCAAAACAACATTCAGACTTGCCCTGTAAAAAAGTATGGCACTGTTCCGTAATTTTTACCGAATATTGTTTTGGCTGACAGATTACGGAACTGACACGTAATTTTTATTGAATTTTTCTCTCCGTGCAGTTATAATAGCTCGAGAACTTCAAAATTATCGGCATATTTGTCCGAATTTTTATTGCAAACAAATGAACATGGTAAGTTTTGAAGATCCTGAATGTGCACAACGCGGAATTTTTCATCAAAATTTGATGCATTTGATACATTTTCATATAGAAGAAGGGAATTTATATAGCGTTCGACGTTCACGTCACAAAATATCATTGGATTCGATTTGAAGCAGATAGGATACGATGTAGGATAATTCTCAATATTGAATTTACAAGAAATTTTTACTAAAAAAATGAATCAGTTGTCTGTTTGCCGGGAAGGTCGACAGAAATATTAAGATTAATTTTGAAGGGCAAAGAATATTCGGTGGATTATTGTTCGTGACTATATTTTTACTCCGCGTTGAACGGCGCGGAGTATTCGTTCAATTAATTAGGAAAAAAATAGTGCGTGTGCAATTTGAAAAAAAAATCAACAAACGAAGGCAGTGATCCTTGAGTATCGAAAAAGAATAAGCTATAATACTCCTACTGCTTGAAAGTTATCGAGTATTTTCCAAAAGTTATGTTGCTTAGCAACATGTCTGAGCAGTTAGGCAGTATCAAAATCCTGACTGTTTGCATGAGGGATTTTGTGCCAAACTGCATGCAAATGAGGGATAATCGGTGGATTATTCTCCAAATTCAAATCTGAATCGGTGCATGTTTGGATTTGACATTTGACGACCGCTTTTTTTCTGATTCATTTTCCCAACTATCCCGGCTTACGGTTAAATATCATCAGCTTTCAATGTTTTTGAAATTGTCTAACATTAAAATTCGCTAAAAAAATAGTTTATCGATGGCTTAGCAACTGCCATAGTATTTCCGAGAATCATCGGTACAATACCCACCACATAATGTCAATTCCTATGCTCCTATTCGGGGAGATTTTAATTTGGAGAATATCGGCAGTCAATTTTAATGCTCTATAAGGCATTTTCTGACGGCCAAGTGATGACTGTCAAGTAAAAAATAACGGATTCCTTGTACGGAGAGAACAATAGTTAAATTATCCACTGAAATCACTGGATATTTTTGCAATTCCCAATTTGTCATCATAAAAAAACCGAGAAATCTTCAATTGATTTGAATAATAATTTTCACTCTGTGATACAATTAAATTCACACCTCCCCCTGTTGTTGTCCTAAAAATTTGAATTAACATTTTTTAAATTTTTTCACGATTTATAAATCTGTTCATAATACTTGAAAATTCACATTTTTATATATTAAATTTTATATATATATCGTAGCGTATATAGGGGAGACCCGGGCAAAACGGAATACCCGGGGCAAAATGGTACACCAAAATTTTTTCAATTTTTTCCTTTTTTTGACGATCTACTCTATGCCAAGCAGCTTGACAGCTAGGAGACTAAGAGAATATAAAAAATGAAAACTAAAATCTTCTTTTCAACAATTATAAATCTATAACAAAATAAAAACGATATTAATACGAACAATTCAGTAGTGAAGTGATAAAGGATAACAAGTCGATTTTTTTTGAAAACGAGCTTTTAACGGAAATCAATTCTAGGGATCCTATTATATATTCTGCACAAAGGGTTTGATCGAAATAAAAAATTCAGTTATATTTATCAAACAATGAAAAGGGAGATAAGTCACATAATTGATATTAACATATTGACTGAAAGGATAAGTCGACATAACCCTCAAATGATAAATATACACAGAGGAATAAGTCGACTTGTTCCCTTCTTATTCTTTTCCCGATGATTTATATAAAAATAGAATCTATAAATCTCGAAGAGATTGGTAGAGGCCAATTCCGTCCATCGAGCCCCCAATAAGTGAATAGAGCCAATTAATCACCCACAGAAATGCTCTTTTGAAACGCAAGAAAACATAATTTATGATTTTTTTGAATCCTAAATCACGAGATTTTTCATTTTGTAAATAAAAAAAAATAGTCACGTGACTTCGTTTTTTTCGTGACATTGTCTCAGAATCTAATGGAGATAGTATATTTTTGCTTAAGAACTTTGTTGTAGGCTTCGTTGCACTCTGCAAAAAATATATTTACACTAATTTTGATATCTTGATAATATGATTCAGATATTTCGGAATCGCGCCCTCGCTATGCATTTGAAGGAATTTTGGGATTTTTTCAAATTTACAAGTGTTCCGTTTTGCCGTACGGGCTAAATAATGACGAATTAGTTATAATTTTGTCTGCATTATGCTATTTAGGCTAAAAAAATATAAATCCAAAAGAAAATATCTATATAACCTTCGGAAAATTAAGGCGTTCCGTTGTGCCTGGATCTCCCCTATATATTTAATGAGTCACTCTTTTCGACTAACCACTCCAATCATTCAATCACTCCAATCAAATCCCCTATTAAATCCAAAATTAGAATCTGATTATAAATATTTTAAATTTATAAAAATCTCGATGAATAGTAACCCGGTATACCATAATTTTTCACGAATAATCTTGAATTTTCAGTAACTCCTGACTCGACCAAAAATTATTAATAAGATCTACCTCCTTCCTCAGCAATATCTTATCCTCCCCAGAATAAGTAAGGTCAGAGCAATCCTTTCGCATGAGCTCTAACAGTCCCCGTAGAAAATATGTAATTCCAATGAATATCGACAATCCCTCAAACTGGCTAATAATCTCATCCATTATAGTTCCGATTCCTAATAGTTTTCCCATAATACTCCGCCTCACATCATGAGGGCACTGTAACTTTGTACGAGTGGATGACAACTCAATTTCAAGTTGAGACTGACGCGTTCGCGTGCACTTCAAACTTGTACGGTTATTGGAGCAGAGGGACGGGGAGGAGGGGGAGGGCAAAGGGGATGGAGTTTTCGAAGGTGTTGGCAAAAGAGAGGTGCCAGTATGAGGTAACGTTTCACAGTTCATTGCTCGTACATGAAGGAAAAGCCTGGAGATACTTCCAGTGTTATTGTACGAGCAAGTTTTCCGGGGATACGGAGTGCTCATATGAATGTACAACCTGGATGATACTTGTCCAAAGCAAGAGCGCACTTGTGTTGTTATCCAAAAGTGAGAAAGTACTGTTGGAGAGTCCTTATCTCGTATGTTTCTCATAATTAAGACACGTGAAATACGTGAAGGGAAAATAGAATAAAGTAAAAAAAAAGCAGCGGGACGGGGGCGGACGGGAAAAAGAAGTTCAACGAAGAGGCGGAAGAAGGAGCTGAGAAAGTGGTAGATCTCATAATCCAGCGGGGAAATCTAATTGTTGCTTTGGAAATGACGGGGGACAAAGGGAAATGCAGTCTACAGTTAAATTATAGAACAGACAAAGAGTCACGGTGCGCCGGATAATCTAAACAGGTATGGGGATATGGTGGAGTACTTCTGTCGTTGAAGGCTGTGCGGAGTGTTGCCTCTGAAAAGGACGACATTTAATTGCTACGACTTGAAGCCAGATATCCAACTTCGTTTAATTAACGTAGTGACGTCCATTGGCTTCACGTATCGAGTGGTTTCTTTGGGTAATCTCGTAGATTTTTTTTAGTCATTAATGAATTTTTGTTCGACATTCTCGGGGACGGGATTTGGAAAGGAACTTTTGCGCTCTTTTGTTGTATCAATGGACATGGTTTTATCTCTCTCTCTCTCTGGTCGCTTTTTCATGTTTAATCCGCGGAGCTTTGAAAGGTATTAGAATGGAATTTCAAAGTTTTTCTGGAAATATAGGAGATTTTTTTAACGTAGCGTTTCCGATTTGAGCTATAGCCCCACTGAAATGTTTGCCGTTGTGAAATTTTAGTCAAGATGAAGTTGAGTTGGGAAAAAATTATTGAATTTCAGGTTTTACAAAACAGTTTCGGCATTCTCACAGTTTTAACTACAAATCGCGACCGAAACTTTAAAAAAACCTAAATTCTACCAGCCGAGAGCGAGTGAAATTTCTTCGAATAAGGGGGGAGGGGTATTGTGGTAGTAAGTCGGAACGAAATCAACTCACCACAATGCAAGTTCTTGTCAGGTAATCTATCCGATTTTTTAATAGTTTTTAAGTGCGGAATTAGCTAGGGGCGAAGCGGAGAGTGACTGATAGTTAGTTTTCCGACACAGCGTGATGAAAAGTTTCTTTAGGAATTTCTATAGATATTTTTTCAAAGTTCCATTAGCTTGTGTTAAAAAAATATACAAAATCGGATAGAAATACCTAACAAGCGATTCTGTAGAAAAATCATATAGAAAATCCTAAAGTAAATCTGTAAAATTCGTACAGTCTACAAAACTCTACAAAAAATTCTCGAGATCTGAATTTTTCCAAAAAAATTTCTCAAGATTTTGTCAAAAAATAACTAAATCGGAATGTTATAAATTGTGACCAAATGATGTTTTTGGATCCCGTCTTTGGCATGTACTGAGTAATTCAAAATTTTGAAGATTAATATTGAGATAATTAGAAAATTCCTAAATACTGCGAAATTTGTCGCTAAAAATTTCAAATTTCAAACCAGTGAGCCCTATCTCATGAACCACTCAACGGATTTCATTTGTTTTATATCAAATACACTTGTTGGTGATAAAAAAATATGCTTAAGTAAAGTATATTTTGTCCCCGCCGAAATTCCTCAAATTTTCAAATTAATTGTCGGCTTTTGTTCGATACCTCATTGTTTGCGATATCGAAGGCTTTTTAGTTGCGTCTATTCACAAGCATTATCTTTCGCTTTTCGTTCTCGGCATTCAATGCTCGTACTTTCGTGAGGGAAGGAAAGCATTCCCTTTGATCGTGGAAAAAAAGTTAGATATCAGATAAAGCTGAGGTATTTAAGTGAACATAACTGTGCATTTAGTTTTTAGCGCATCCATTACGGCCATTCGGGCTCCGAGATAATCGAGGGCTCTTCTACCATCTGAAAATGCTGGCGCCGCTTTAAGCCTCCTCCCCCTGCCGCCCCTCAACTCTACAAAATTGTAATGCGGTCGGTATATGTATGCACCGGATCATCCCCAGATGCTGAAATATCACAGCGGAATACATTCCTCAGGTGCAGATGTACTAAAGCTTGAATGCTGAGCAATTCGCCAATGTTTCTACAGTGGAGAATTTAGGAAATCCGTAACAAAAGTTCATCATACTGATTCGATGTGCGGAGGATTATGATAAAAAGGTATTCATGGGAACTTAACTGTTGGGTAAGATCGCCCGATGATACCATACAACATGCAAAGACGTGATTTACCCGAGGGATCAAATTCAGGCTATAAATCTCGAGATTCACAGAAACGTGTTTGCAGATAATCTTACTCTACTCATGATAAAATTCATGCCGGTGTAATTGGAGGGATTATGTTGTTCACGTTATGTAATTCGCGACGCTACTGAGTTGAAATTGTCTACTACTCGTGCCAAATTTTGAATTCTTCTTCGGTTTAAAAAATATTGTCAAATTGGACAAATATTTAAAAATTGTTACAGCAATCTCATCTATAGCTCTCAATTCGGCCTATAAAAAATCGCAGGAGCTATTTAGGTATTACCTTAATATTGCAAGATATATATTAAACATGATTATTATTTTAAAAATGTGACTGGAAGTTTGGTGAAAATTTTTGAAAATTTGAGTAATATTTGTCCTGTTTTTCTTTACTTCTTATATCCCCAATTAATTTCTACATTAAAATGAAATTGACTGAAAATATCCTAAAATTTATCCTATGAAATTCTAGTCGTCAAGTGATAATCACAGTTAGACTTTAAAAACGTGTAAATAAAAATTGGCGTTCAAAATTGAACTGGATAATCGTTTTTTCCCGAGTTGATATTCAAATTCGTCACCAGTTAGGAATGAACGATCGAAACAAGGCTTGATCAGGCTTGGTCCAGGATTGACAAAGGCTAGTCGAGCCGCGACATCCAAGATTAAATCAAGCTTGAACGAACATTGAAAAATAACTATGTTCTCAAGGCTGGAGATCCCATCGTTGGTCGAGTCTGGAGAATCAAGCCTCGATCCAACCTTGGGTTTAATGATTGGATCAGGGTTGTAATCCAAATCTCGTCTCAGGATGTGTGTAAATTCTGATTCTTACTGGACGAACAAAATAAAGATTTACTCATTTATTGAATAAAAAAAGGAATTGAAACAGAAATTCGTTGTAAAAATGTTGAACTATTTAGATTCAACTTAAATCGCAAATAAAGAGCCAATGGATTCTCCGTAATTCCACGTTTCTATGTATAATTGTCGGTTTCCGTAACTTTAGGAAAGAATTTGTTAAATAATTTCAACTTGATTAATCTTGTATTGAGCAGGAAATGAAAATTTAATATTAACATTTACAAGAAATGTTTGAAAAAAATTAATTGGTATCTTTTTCATCTCGTTTAATAAATTAAATTTGAAAAATGATAGAACGAGCTCGGTCGAACATTGTTCCTCATATTTGAACCAGTCATTAATTTGACGATGGAACTAAGTCTTGTTCTGTCTTAATTGTTCATCTAGCAGCAGTCAGGATTGCCACACATTCTGAGATGAAATTCGGATTACAACCCTTATCCAATCATTACGCCCAAGCTTGGATCGAGGCTCGACCAGTCTTTGTCAATCCTGGATCAAGCCTGATGGAACCTCGTTTTGATCGTTCATTCCTACCTGGGCTTTGATATCCCAGTCTTGAGCACCAATGCTGTTCCAACCTTAAACCAAGGCTTGATTATATACTGACGCCTCATGCTTGAATCAATGTACGATTCAACAATGGAAATAAGCTTGATTCAAGGTCGGGTTATCCAGTCTCGATGTCAAATCTTGTTTCAGCCTAATTCCAATCGTCAGGGTTGACTTTTCCTACCTGGGTGGGACTTCCTGAAATCGTGTTCACAGATACTTCTCCCCCGACCACGATAAACAGCATTCAGATATAATTGGACGAATTACTTTATTCACGTTATGTTATCCGAGACGCTATTGAGGCAAAATTTTCAGTTATTTATCTGGGGATCTACAGGTTGTTGACAGAGGTCGCTCCACTTCCTTACGAATATCCTTCTCGTCCGCGAAATTGAATGCATGTACTAGCGGAGAATCAATATGATCGATCCCGCCCCAACCACCCGTTACCCACACCCTCGAGCGGGAAATGAACGTCTTCAGCGGGAGTTTTTGATTCCCAGAGAGAAAACTGTGAGGGGAGGAGACAAAAAAAAAGGAAAATTCAGTTGAAAGCAGCCTGCGCGGAGATGCCCGGAGCAAGCTACTTATACGCTTACGTATCCTCTGTACCATTTATTGCCAGTCTACTGAAGAGGTAAACCCTACATCTCCAATTCAAACAAGATTTCTACTTCGTACGCCATTGCATCCAGTAGTATTGGTTTGATGGAGGTCAGACCCCGATGCGCCCAGTGGTGGCAGCTCCAGTCGGCATTACCATTGATGTAACTCCGGTGCTCAACCTTCTCTCTATCAGTATATCTTGGCAAACACTCCGTATCAACATGCCGTATGTAAGCCTGTTTCACCGGGTGTGTAAATGCCTGGCTCCGAGGGAAAAGGAATTAGAATATGTGTGGGGGGTATTGATTGCAGGGAACGACACAGCCAAGGGGTGGAAATTATTCTGCAGTCATAAAAATTGCTTATAAAAATTAAATAAACATATGATTTTTTCAATTTAAATTTTTTTTTAATTATTCTAATAAATCAGTCGTTAGACATAATTAAACTCATACTCTCGGTACGAAACGGAAATTAATCATGTGTGATAAATTATTTATTCATTGAATTTGGTTATTTATTATTTATTAAAACCTCATACCGATTTTTTTTTAATACTCAAATTTTCTGTATCGAGAGAATTTAGTTTAAAGAATTAGTTAGGCTATTGGAGATTTTTCATTTTCTTTATTCAGTTAAGTCCCTTTAAATCGGATCGGCAAATATTTCAAAATGCATTTTGGAAATGACAGATTTAAAAAATAGCTCGAGAGAATTGAATCAACAAAATTCATTATTCGCTCCCACTACAGAGTTCATTTGAATTCAGTAAAAATGTCTTAATTGTAAAGAAAAAGATTGTTTGCTCCTCGGATAACAGAACTAAATGGTTGGATTACGTTATTAGTAAAAAATATTCAACGGTATTTTTACTACATAATTTAATATTTTCATTACAATAAGACAGACTGTGAAACAGACTATAACATCGGAGTGAGATGTTTGGGATGAATATTCGCGGTACATGAATAATTATAATCTTTGCGATACGCTACGTATGCGTTCGGAGATGATTCCTCGATGGGTGAAACTTTAATACTACTTTCTTGTAAAAAATGCTGGTCTTCAGTACAACCTAATCACCCTAGAGCCGAGCCAATGAAATACATTCCACGAGAAATATGGGTAAACTGAAAGAGAAATATTGATAGGTATATATTTATTATGTAGGTGGGTCTGATTGACGCAGAGTAACCGTAATGACACTATAAACGACCGTACTTAACGAGGAGAAATCAGTGCCAATACAATAAGCAGAAAGCTTTTTAGAACTTAAGGATGCAACCCATAATACGCGACCACAATATACTGATGAACCATCGTTGAAGGTGAAAATTAATGGATATTTTGTAATGGGATTTTTCTCCGTAAAATAAACTTAATTATTTAATAACATAATAATGGAATTTAATGATCAAAATAAAGAAGAGCTTCGAGAAGGTCCACGCTCTGTCCACTCTCGTGCCCCACTGCTCTCTTTCTTCTCATTTTCTTTACGCGTAAGCCACAGGGCCCTACTACGTCGCGCTAATGACTCACACCCTATAGGCTGACGCCTGGCACCTCACCCACACCTCCACAGGCAATCTGAATAGACATGAAACTCTCGCTACAATTTAGAGAATGATAAAGGAGTTCTTCTGGGAAAAGAGAATGAAGTGCAGCAAATGTGCCTTGGGAAAGGAATATTGAATGGAACACTTGGGGTTTTCCTCGGCAACAGTAGGGATGATGATTGGGAAAATCCTGGACTAAATATCTCGCGCGCGTATAATTACGTTTGTAGTGCTTTCACATGAATTTATATTTCGTTGGATTAGAGCACTTTTTCAACCGATTTACCCTCAAAACGCACATATATACATATATATAGTAATCGACAATATATAACTGTTTATATACTGTTGTATATAGTAATGTTAAAGTATTATAACAGTTTGGAATTAGGTGAGAGCATGCGTTCCACATTTTTTGGGTAGGACAGCGGGATTAATATATATCTGAATAACCCGGTGACAGAAAACGCGACATTGGATTTTCTTATAATGGATTGGGTAAAACAAGGAGAGGATAATGTTCTAAAATGTTTGACAATAGTATATTTCGTAATAAGTAAAAAAATGCTATAATGATAATTAATTTTAATGATAATTGTGGGATTATATTCCTCGCCTTCGGCCCGTGATATAAAACTCCCACTCGCCAAAAACCATTTTTTTTCACTTGTTACGAAATATACTATTCAGTCACTCGACGCGAAGCGGAGAGTGATTGTAAAGTTACTTTTCCGACACAATGTGATGAAATAGTATATTTCAGCACGTGTGGGACAATTTCGTTTTCAACGTGTGTGGGGTTTACAGCATGAGCCGTAGGCGAGTGATGTAACCACACACGTTGAGG
>JAPYZM010001630.1:0-17601 GCA_030522845.1 Psyttalia concolor
CCGTAATCACGCGATTCTAACCTCGCTTCGCTCGGTTAAATTGCGGATTACGGGCACAATGACATAAAATATTGTATGGAACTTGTGCGTAATATACTAATTCGATACACACGAAAAAAAAGTCGTTTTTTAACGAGTGTCGGGCTGAAATCCGAGCCAGAGGCGAGGTTTGCAATCACACCAGTTGGAAACTACTTTTTTTTCACTCGTACCTGAAAAAAACTATTTTGACTAGTAGTCGAAAAAAACAATTTTTGAGAACCTACAAATTTTTTTGGAATTCTAGGGATAATTGAACTTTACGTCATCCCAATGAATAGGAGTCATTGAGGTCTATATATCCTTGCAAAAATCCACACACACACACATAAGGACATTAGCTAAAAATCGCATATTGGGACTTTTTAAGCCATACGTAGTTATACAAAAAACAAGAACTTTACTTTAAACGATTACAAGCTTCTATTCGGATGCAAAAGGGATAAAAAAAAAATCTTTAATCCTCATTAACATTTGGCTCGACAAAAATTCCTACTTCGCAACATAAGAAAGTGAGAAAACAATTCAGAGTTTTTTTTTCTTTCCCAATTGTTAATTAGATTCCACGAGATCTAAAGTTGGATCACCTAGTAAAAGTAATATCGCCAGAAGGTCGAGTACTTCAAGGAAGAGTTCGTTACATTGGGCCAGTGCCAGGTAGAGAGGATATTCATGTTGGCGTTGAGCTACCAACGGAATCAGGAGTGTCTGACGGGACATTTCATGGTCGACGTTTCTTCGACTGCGAGCAAGATCGTGCCGTCTTTGTTCCCTTCAAAAAAGTTGTTCTCGCGTGGTGCACCACCTGACCCGAACCCCCTGCCGGCGGCGCCGGTACCGGCTCGTTCCCACCGCCAAGGATTCTTCTCTCTCAGTACACAATGTAAAATCGATACAATCCAGGGATTATCGTACGTATATCGATAACGTTTATCGTGAGTAAATACAAACATCTTTGAGAGCTTTTGAGAGAAGATTGGCATGTTTTGGGTGTTTGACCATTGCTATCATCAAATGTTTTGAGCAGAGTTTTCTTTTTGTTGAGATAAACATCAAAAAGATAATCAAAATGTTAGACCTGGCATGAAGGGGTCAGTGAAATTTTATCAATCGTCGGTATCTTTTGACCTAATGAAGCAATTTTGGTAAATCCAAATTCATTGTAAAGTCTGAAAGAGTAGCCTTAGACTTGAACAAAAAAATAGAATTTCACTCAGCCAATACCGAGCTATCGGAGATTGATAACGTTTCATTTTCTACAAGCGGGAAATAATGAAAAAAAGGGAAATTTTATTTTGCGAAAAATCTTGCCGAGATAGAAATTTTAGAGGAGTAGGCGAGAAAATAGATATTGAGGAGCTTTTTATGAATCATATCGAAAGGCTGTAACGGTTCCGAAGGGGTCTCCATGAACTGCTGTTGTCCAACTGGAAAAACGTTATCAGTTTAAATATTCTGGTAACAATGTTAAAATAGCATACATAGATGTGTCTCTATGTCAACGTGTAAACGTGATTGTCAATCGTGGCACGGGATGTCACGCCACTAAATCGTTCAATTAATGTGTCGGGCAGTAACTCACGGCAGAATATATTGTCTATTTTATCAATTTAAGGGTAATGTTTAGGATTAATTGGATTTAAGTTGGTTGTCATTTGCCAATTAATGAGGGTACCTGCGAAATTGATAATTGGAAATTAATTGAGTTCTTAATTTTTTTTCTGGGGTCCATCAGTATTTTTTTTTTGAGATTCAATTTTTGTTTTACTTTTTTCGGGTTTCTTCAGGCTCTTTTGGACCGTTGCATCTGTACAATGTCCGATTTTTAGGGCTTCACGGGATAATCACCCATGGAATTTCGGAATATCTGTGGGGAAATTCAAAGATCTATCAATAAATTTATTTAGATTAGAAGTTTATTTTGAAGTCGCTTTTGGAAAACTTTTTCCTTATCCTTCGAATTCTTTGAAACTTTCAGTAGTTTTCTGCAAATTTCCAAATATATAACGGATTCCAAAAGAAATTGGAATACTTGCTACTACAGAAGAAATTACAGAGGTCCATGTAAAAAAAAATGGCGCTAAGAAACTTTGCCAAAATAACTTCTCAACTCGACGAAAAACAAACTTCAGTCCAAGAAACTTCAACAATAAAAATCTTGTCAAAATGTCTGGGTATAAAAAAACTTGATACTAAAAGATTGGACAAAAAACACTGATGTTAAAAAAACCCAATGGGAATAGGAAATAAGGAAATCAGAATAACAAATTTATCATGGACAAAAATTAGCTGAACTACCTTCAGGCTGTATTATTGAACAGGAGACAAGAACGAAAATATTAAAGGAAGAACAACAAAATACTGCATGAAGAGAACAATATAAAAAACGAGTCTATACGATGATTCAATAGTTTTGTGAAACGACTATTCATCGCAATAAATACTCAGATAACTTAACATAGCCCTTGGATTTTTTATTCCAATGTTTTTTTGACGAGATTTTTTTGACCAAGTTTTTCTGAGCGAAGTTTTATTGTGAAGGTTTTTTGACCAAGTTTTTTAGACGTGATCTTTAATTCCACATACTTTACGGAAAAATTCAAGAGTCTATTGAAAAGTTATTCAATTTATAATTTTCGCCAAAAACTTATGAAATTTCAATTAGCATTGAAACTTGTGAAATTGCGATTAGAAAATGCAATTTCAAAATTTATAAAGATTTCGCGAATTATCAGAAAAGAAAAATTATTGAAAACCTTGAATTAATGGGATTACCCCTGTCGAACATCCTTGAAATTGTTCAACCCTTTGTGGTTTCCAATGGCGGTTAAAAAATTGAAGTTTCCTTTGTGGTTTCCATCAACACCGTAAACTCGATTAATCGTACTAAAAGCCCTCGGTACCAACAAACTCCATTCGAAACTCGTGTATTACGTCAAAGTTTTGTTATCGTTTTCACCGAGTATCACAGGCAAACAGTGGGAAAATGGGGTTTCACATCGCGTGTCAACTCGACCATTCGTGAAAATGAAAAATTAAAAGATACATCACAAACGGCCAAACACACTCCATACGCCAATTAGTTACTTATCGCCATTTCAGTACAACTAATGCATAATCGTAATAACTTATCGTTTTCGTAATACTTGAGTACAATTAATTTTAATGTGATCGTGCTTCTCCAATAATCATTTCAGTCTCGTAGGGAGGATTGAAAAACGCAGTATTCTTCATTGACTTACAAAGATCAGATCTTTTCATCTTTAGGAAAAAAAAGCAAAAACAAAACAAAAAAAAAAGAAATAAAATCACGAGAGGTTTCGTTTTTATTTTAATTATTAAGATAATGCCATGGTGCAAATTTTATTTCCAAAGTAGTCGCTTTACGCCGCAATTTATTTAATTAGATCTCGATTATGTTTTTATTTTCTTTCGTTGATTTATTTTTTATTTGCATGTACTTATGATGGATCGTGTGTCGTGGGAAAGTCACTTGTGATTGAAATGTTGTATTCGTTTGGGAGAACGAACGTGGGGATTGGATAATGCAAACGTACCTGCTTGGATGATCGTTCGAATAACTTAATTGGGCGGTCATTAACTTCTGTCTCTGTCTACAATCGCGATTGTATCTATTGATTTATATTTAAATATGAATATATCTGGAGAATCTATATGAAATATATTGTATAAATAATAGGTAAATCGGGGAGGAGGAGGGGGTGAGGCAATCGGAGGGAAGAATAGAGTGAATAATATATGGTTAGTCGATGAATGTTGCTGGAAAATTGTAAAATTCCTAGTGTCTTCAGTATAACTAGGTAGAATTATTTGACATTCAGTGATTTTAAGATGGAACTCGAAGCAGAGTTACAGATTTCTTTTGTGATTCTGAAATTATCGAAATTGATGATTTTCAGCAGTTGCTTTTTACCGACTAACTCAAAATCCAAGGGAGATTAGAAAGTTTTTGTTATAATCTTTTTTGGAGGGCAAATTGAGAGCTACAGAAAAGGTTTAGACAACAATTTTGATAGCTCCCGTACATTTGACGATATTCCCGAGAAAATGGGTAGAGAAGTTTTTAAAAATTTCGGTAGTTTCAGTTTGAGGATTTTTTCAATTTTGGTTGAGATCGGAGGGAAGAATAGATAAATTTTTTAATATATTTGAATACAAAATACATGAATGCATATTTTTTACTTTTTGAGCGATGTGATCATGAGGAATTGAATGATTTCGATTCTTTTTCTGAGTTTTCGGTCCACCAGTTCTACGTCGGTCTCGCAAAATCTGTGAAAGTTGGATCAAGTCGTACGGACATGCTCTCTAATTCCATCTAGTGGTCCAAAATATTTGTAGGGAGGACAATGAAAGGCTTATTATCGCACAATAATCCAAGATCTCGAGGACGTGGGGACTATAATGTTTAATTTATTTACCTGCATAATAAAATTTTTGCTTTAAGAGTGAGAAAACGTGATAGGGAAACAGTCTGAGGAGGAAAGATTGTGTCTGTGCATTCCTGTTGAGTGCGAAGTTGTGTGGAACTGAAAAACCAAGTGTACCGAAGAAAATAAATCTATTATTACTGTAGAGTGGATTCTGTCTCTTTATTTACCCATTTCGATAAAGTAACTCTTGAATCCAGTAGAATGGTCCAAATTGCAAATTTATTTTTAAGCCTGGAAAATTAGTTTGAAAACAAAAACAAAAAATGAGCAATCTAATTCTGTTAATCTCGAATTATTATGAATGAGGAGGTCGTGCAATAGATTGAATTCCAAGAAGAAGCTGCACTTTTCTTTAATAATTGATATCTCCGGATTGAATGGCGTGATTACTCCAAATGAAGGTTCGTTTCAGAGCTTGAAAAAATATCTACAAAACGAATAAATCCGTTACTGTATAAATTGCACAATTTTTTAAAATTATATGGCTATTTATATATTTCGAGAAGAAGAGCGACGTAATATACTTTATTTAATAATCTCTATATGAGGAACAAATAATTTCAAACAATTTCCACAAGTCAAAATTCAAATTGCAATTGAAATTATCTCGAATATCAGACAAAATACGGGATTTATTTCCATCGATCTTGAATAATCGAAAGTACTACAGCCATTCCATGAAACAGAACGGATTTTGAAGAGAAGCCGCGGACTTCTTTAATTCTTAATTTTTCTGAATTAAATAATGCAATTTTAATAAATTGGCATTCATTTCGAAGCCTCCGGGAACATCTAGAAAATTAATAAATCAGTTACTCTAGAATAAATTGCTCAGTTTATTTATTATTTAGCTATTTACACATTTTGATGAAATTATTTTAGCATGAAGAAAAATAGACTATTTAATAGTGTTTACGTTCAGGACCAGTAATGCAAATATTATGGGTGAAAGTTGATTTTAAAATCTAAAAAATTATCTTGAAAATTAATAAAAAATACTGTATTTAATTCGATTCAAGTCTTTGCATGTAATAGGCCGGATTATGAAGAGAAGTTAAGCTGCTCTTTAATCATTGATTTTATTCGGATTGAATAGTGCGATTGTAATAAATGAGGGCTTATTTCAAAGCTTGAAAAATCATCTTCGAGACGACAAAAAAAACGGAATTTTTTGCTCGATTAATCTCGACTGGTCGGCTCAACTTCTCCCCTCATTAAATCAGTGATGAGCTGGGTAATCTGCATACCAGCTGTACGCCCCATTAACACCAGTTTGTGCCCCAAAATCCACGTAATCGAGTATTTGGGAGGTGGATCGCTCGATTCGGGGTACTTGACTTTCAGTTTCCTGCGGATTCGGCGCCAGGTAAGCCTCGGTATGACGCGGGTACCGCGGGGACGCCGCTAGAATTGGATTCACCTCAATAACATCGATCCCATCAATGGGAATAGCGATGTATCTCGTCCCGGCGGCTGCCATGGAGACACCAATGAGCAATACGAGGACGCACTGCAATTGAAGTTCAGTTTTATAGTTCCAGTTTCTCTGTTCCGGGGAGGTTTTTTCCCTTAATAAAAAAGATGAATGAATCGGGTCAAGGGGATTAGGGGCATCATTTCAATGCTCGGATGACAGACTGAGTGGCGCCTCAAGAGTGCTTGAAAATAGTTTATGGATTTTTTTTTATTATTGGATTGAGGGAAGTCCAATTCTCAATGCTCGCTATTTTTCGAGGGAATTCATCGCTGATTCCAAGGAGCTCTGTTCGTTTTTAATTGATTAATGTTTTTTCAGCAAGACTCACTGAAAAATTTTATTAAACTATTAATTGTAATTTTTTCTTGTCCATTTCTAAATTTTTGGAGTCATAAATTGACTACAGTCTCGAGGATTAACCTTTTGAAGAATTTTTTTAACATTCTCAGTAAATTCCAATGTAAAAAGGTTTTTATTTGCTATTAATGTTGTTACTTGAAAGATTGTAGGAAAAAAATTAATAAAATGTCGCAAAGGAAAACATTACAGTTTTTTTAACGAATAACTGCAGATGTTTTGAGAGGTATTTTAAAAGAAAATAACAATGAAAAGTACTCAAGCGCGACAAAAAATTGCGAAAGCTCTTGGAAATCCACAAGCGTCTCGATGCCCTCTATTGAATCGCAAAAAATTCAAGTGAATCAGATAAACCGAGCTTGCCCCAGGGGAATTGCAGAATCCCAGCGACCCACGCATAGTGGGCGGTACCCGATACCCAAGGGCTGACCTAATTCCACACTATTTCACTGATAATTTCAATTCCAAAATTACAACAGGCACGAAAAAACGCAGGATTAATTTTCTTCATGAGAGGGCTAGCCTATAACTCTTACCCCTTTTCTCTCATCACCTTTTTCTCTAAAGTTTTCTCGAAAAATAGCAAACATTTTTATCAAATTTCCATAAAAACAAAATTTACAATATCAAAAACGAAAAAAAATGTTTCCTTTAAAAATTCCCACTCGATTACAATGTTAACAGAATAGAAAAAAAAATTCTATGACCTCTAATCGTAAAAATGAATTTTATTGCGATTTCTGCAGTTTCAACAGCGTCGAGCGCTATTTCATGGAAATCAAATACCCCACTTATTTTTTCCAATCAAATTATCCTTTTTTCAATTCTTTAGGTTCGAGTAATTTCTTATTGCGCGAGTAAAAATGTTATTTTCACTTAAAAAATGAAAAATAAAAGAACAAGAACTTCTACGATCTTTAATACGGCCCCACATTTTTTCCCATTAGCCATTACTTTTTTATTAATTGCTTACGTTTAATTATTTTTGTTATTAAACTAATGGAAATTTTATTCTCGTCATTTATCACAATAAAAATAAACTGTGTAATGGCTTCTACGGTTTGGACTGTACAACCCACGTGTGTAAAATTAGAGACGGTTTTAATTGACTAATCAACAAACTTGATTGAATAAACTTGAATACACAGACGCAGTTGATGCGGATGGACCAAATTAACTATTACGCTGATGAATTAATAACGCCACGCGTGCCATTCTGCGAAACATCCCCAATTCCCCCGGCCGAATAAATCCCATTCAACCCACGTATTAATGTATTTACCAAGTTATTCATGTTGAAAGTAGCTATAGCTCTGGAATTATTGTTCAACTGAATTGTCCGGGAATCGGGGAGGCTGATTTTATAAGCCGTCTCGCATCGATGACATCCACTTTCACGTATTCGTCACTCATTGTTTTCTCATTTACGGAGAGCCACAAGAAATGCTGAAAAAATGATAATGAGGGGATAGGACGTGCCCAATTCACTTCCAGGGGATTTACAGGCGTCGGAAGATTGCGGATAATCCAGTGGCTCGAGACTTCCGATCACGTTTTTCATGGATTTTTATTTTCAGATGAGGCGGCAGCTGCGGTTATTCAAGTGGGCGAAAGTATTTGTAGGTTCAACAAACTTTCGGCGTTTTTACTTTTAATTTGGCAGGAAAATTGGTGACGAAACTATCAATTTCGTTTTCTGCGGAATCTTCACGAATTTTTAAAATTTCAATAAAGAGATTCTAATTTTTCCGCTTGATAAACAATTCACTTCAAAATCAGTTGACTGATTTGTGGAATGAAAAGGATTTATATAAACGAAGTGTATTTATTGGGCTAAATCATTTCAATGGAGAATCATTTGATGGGATTGAGAAATAGAAAATGAAGAAATTAAAGCGAGAACATATTAAATAAATTTCAAGTATTTTTATTTGTAATTTTCTTAAATTTATCAATTTTTTTTCTCACGGAAACTTCAATACTTTTTTATAAAAAAATACAGTCATATTCAAATTCTCTATACATCATAGAACATTGAAAGAAAGTGTGAGTTGAATGAATATAACACAACTAGAAACTTCGTTGCATAATTGTCTGATTTGAAACCAAATTGACACTTTATTATAAGTAGAAAGAAAATGAATTTTATTTTTGTCATCAAAGTCTGATAACCTGAATAATAAGTCTTTATTTATGCCACTCCCCTATAAATCTCAATACTTTAAAAAAAAAATTATACATATTTAGTTCTTAATTTCCAACACAAAAACGAAAAAAAATCCTTCAAAAGTAATACAATAAAACTAAAAAAGAAGTCGAATGAGATAACCAAATTATTAAGTTGCGTAACTCCTCGAAGTGAAAAACAAACTTGAAACATTTATGAAGTGAAAAAAACATTAACTCAGTTTTTATCATAGAAGTGTCAACTCCATAAATAACTTGCGAAAGAGTCCGCATTTTCTGACGTAAGGCACGTACTTATCCTCGGACAAACTAGAACCCGAAGAGGAAGAAACTTGAATCTATAAACTTTGAACTACCGAAGTCAACTTTTAATAGTTTTTACTCTCGACCAGCGAAGAGCGAGGTAATTGAATGTCAATGAGGTCTTGAATTTTGTGAATTGCCAAGTGGATTTGGCCTAGAACATCTCGAGACTGTCGTCATCATCGGAGTAGTCATCTTCGTAGCCTCCAGGGAGAGGCGCCTTCTTCGGATTCCACTGGGAATTCCCATATCTAGAGGAGTCCGTTCCGTTGAGACGATCTCCACTGTAGAACTTTGATTCTCCTTCAGATCTGATCAGATTGTCTGTGGCGACCTTCATAGGTGTTACGAGGTCCACCTCCTCAACATTGACATTCAGCTTCTGGAGAATTAGAAAGATGAAAAGAGTTGAAGGACTGAAGTTGATTCCGCAGTCGCTTAGCCTTGTGAAAAATTTCGCAATATTGCTAGACACCAAAGTTGCTCCATCGATTGTTGGGTACTTCAGAAAATTATTTCTAAAATTTCGAGGAACGTTGACCCAGCATTTTTTTGCATATGCCATGTCAAATTTTGAAAGAAGCCGAAATTGCAATTTCTCACCACGTATAATTCCAGAACGGCGTGGTCAAAACCCTTGATATTTTTATAATAGTTTTTTGACTTAGCCAACAACAGATTGTCAAAGTTCGGTGTCTCTAGCATATTACGAAATTTATCATAAGGATCAGCTACTGCAAAAGTGCCTTAAGGCCCGGGTGTGCCTCCAGCCGAACGTTATCGAGACTGTTTTTCTTTCGAATTTTTTAGCTACAAATGGGTCTATTTGGAAACTCATTTTTTGTAATGAGTAGATCTCCGAGAACTATAAATATATATTTGAAACAAACTAGAGAATATTAGGTACATTTTCAAAGAGCCTTTTTGAGAAATATTGAGAAATAAGGGAATAGGGGTGAAATAAAACATAGGTAATTACCACTGCAAATAACTTGTTTTGTTTTGAATTTAAAAAATTCAAAACAAAACAAGCTAGATAATGTTCCACTGGAGGTACACCCCGGCCATAATACGAAATAGTATATTGCCGGATGGGCGTTATGGGGTTTTTTGCTCGGGTGGTGTTTGGCAAACCGAGCCGAAGGCGAGGTTAGACGGTACCTTATGGGGTGAAACCGGCGTAATCAGCCGGTTTCAGGCAGGAGTGGCATAAACTTACTTTCGATACCTTTTCATCGGTTTTTTTAAGCCTCACCTTATTTTTAATGTCTCAACAATTATTTATCAAATTTTTCCCATCGAATATGCAATATTATCGATACAAACTGACTTTTTCAATAGAATAGCACCAACCATCTTGCCAAAAATACAGAAAATTCCTATAGAATTTCAATAGAAAAATTCCCTCCCTCATATTCAAATGCAACAATCGTGATAATACCTTAGGAGTCGTCAGATCAATTTCTTCAATTGCTTTCGGCTGTAATTTTTCAGGTGTTATTACGTTAGATACTTTAGTGGACCTCGTGGGAAGAGGAGACCTGAGTGCCGTGAGATTCGTTGAACTGCCGTGACTCGGTTTGGATAACGACAGAGTCGAACTGGCAGCTGACCAACTGTCTTCAATAGGCACTGCCAGATTCTCAAGTACCAGTTGTTTCCCAACGTTCAGATCCTGGGGAACAAATAAATTCATAAATTCCAGAATAAATGACTCCACTCGTGAACCTCAAGAGGTCTATTTAATCACAAAAATTATTAAGAAAAAACTTTTGCTGAAAATTAGTTTGATATTTTAAAAACTTTTTTACCAAGTGAATAGAATTAAGTTTGATTAAATTGTAGTGATTATTACTCGCGAGATTGACTAATGAATTATCAAAATTAGTAACTTGATGGATTAGTCAGAAATTACCAGGTTATCATTTCTGTCGAAGAGATCGACGCAGGGAATGGGTGATCCCTCTCTTCTTGCGGTTCCACGGCTTGAGGTACGTTCTTTGAACCCACGGACTTTAGCGATTAATACTTTCCACTGGGCGCGATGCACTAATTCATCAAATCTATCACATGCCTCTTGGCTCCACTCCTCATCTCTGGGGAATTGAATGAATTGTTGGATGCAATGATTAATCAGAGCATAAATACAGTCGGAAGTAAAGTATCATAACAAATATTATAAAATTAGAGTAGCTCATTCAGATTTTCTAGTTAAATTGTGTGAGAAAAAAAATTCTCGATTTTTTTTGCACCTTATTTTGTCTTCAATTACTTGTTACAAAATTATGTGATATTTTTTGAAAAATCTCTTTTTGTTGACGTTCCACAATTTTTTCTACAGTTAAATATTTACTGGATAAAAACCTGTGGGTCTAATTTATTTGGCAGAATTTCAGACGATCATCTACAGTGTTTGTCAAATTGAATTGTCTTGAGATCTTGAGTTAAAGATTGCAAGTTTTTTATTCAAAAATAAAACTCAAAAGTATTTGGCGGATTTTCATATTTCTATACGTGACGAAATTTTGCAGTAAAAATTTCCAGTCCGTTCAATAGTCGGGTTAGGTTTTAACCGTTCAGGAAAATTCAGTAAAATAAAGTTGAGTAAAATTCAACATCTTCAACAAAAACTATAGACCCATCTAAATAATTTTTAGTAAGCAGTAAATAAATTTTACTGAACAGTTGGATAATTTTTCATGAAAAACTGGATAACTTTTATTGAGTAATCAACACATTTGACTGAACCTTACGGTAATTACGAAACAGAAAGGTAATTTCTCCTGAACGTGTCACTCCGTGTAATGGAAATATAAATATTAATTTAATGTGATTAGAAATCCTCGTCCCGTGATTAGATAAAAATGGAGTCATCCTTTGGGAATAATAATTGCATTAAAATTTTAAAAGCCCTCTCAATCGCAGTTCAATCACAAACCTCTGACGGGGGAATAAGCTCCGTCACCACAAGCTTAATGAATAATGCATACAAGATTTCCCTGGCGAATGAACCGCAATCCAGTAAATCATCGAGGGGCCCTACGGCATAAACCACCAGCTCTTCAACCCACATTAATTATCAAGAATGGCTTTGTCGAGATTCTCCGCAGTTTCTGCAATCCCACGATGAGCTTTGTAGCCAGTGGATGATTTCCGGTAAGTATCGTCACGATTTTACGATCAGTTTATTTTCGCGAGTGCCTCGACAAATTCACCACATTCTCAAATGTGTTTTGCATAAAGTACTTGTTTTTGTGGTGATTGTTATTGAGTTTACATTGAAACACTTTATTCTGCCATTAAATTGTTCCAATACTTGATACGAATTAAGTGAATTTCGTTGCAAGTGAATTAATTTCTTTCAACTAATTATTCGTAAGTTCGTACCAATAGTCACAGGATTTTTTAAGAATTTTTTTTTCTCACAAACTGACGATTTTCAATATTTTTCAACCAATTTTTTCTTGGTAGTCGATGTACGACCTCTCGTAAAATTAAACTCTGACATATTGAATTAATCAGTTTTTTTGTTAACAACAATTAACAAGTAAATTTCTTTAAAAAAATGAAATTCTATGATATTTTCGCTTACCCTTTTTTTACGAAAGGAGATTTTTAAAAATCGGCACCATTTTCTTTAACAATTTTTTCTACTTGAAAAAAGTATTGAGGCCCATCTCAAAAATAGCTCAAACTTTAAATTGATCCAATGGTCGCATTAATCCTGCCGAATAGATCGGCGTATATAGTTAACCCGCGACAGGCTATTCCATTTATAAAGTACGCACGACGCTCGGGCAATACGTGCCAGAGAAAAACAAGAAATTCAAGAGAGACGGAGGCTTCTCAAAGAAGTCAGTCGTACCTTCGTATCGGAATCGTTAACAAGGCCCCAAGAACCTCAAGTCCCAGTGCCCATTTGACTGAATAAAAATTTTTTTTTCAATTATAAAAATGCATTTTCCCTCTGCATCTGATATTCTCGAGCCAATATAATTCCAAATGAATGTCCGCCTGAGCTCTTAGGATGAATAACTGAAATATTCTTTTGTTGTTAACGAACGTGACTGGAAAAAACAATAGTTCTGACTCCTGTGCAATTTTCATTGACAATCTGTTACACGTACTCGGTGATTAATATTCCGCGGGCAATTAATCTCGTATTGGTTTATCGATCCCTCGTCATCGTTGATTTCACGTGAGGTAAGTCAAGGACTTCACACCGGGCTTTAACGTGAGCTTTAATGTGTTGGGAATGATAATCGATTGTTGGAGGATGCACATGCAATTGGTAATTCATATTCACTCAAACGTTTCAGGATCGAGGGGTGATTATTTTGAGGGTCATGCGACAATAGAAATTAAGGACAATTCAGGCTCCAGTTTTTGAGGAATATCCTCAAAACTAGAGGCGATAGAAATATTTGTATTCTTATCTTTTTCTAACTATCAATTAGCTCGATAAAAAAAGTTATGAAGAAAATTTTGGTAGCTCCTTCAGTTCCCGTTACAAAATTATGTGATATTTTTTGAAAAATCTCTTTTTGTTGACGTTCCACAATTTTTTCTACACTTAAATATTTACTGGATAAAAACCTGTGGGTCTAATGTATTTGGCAATATCCTCAAAACTAGAGGCGATAGAAATATTTGTATTCTTATCTTTTTCTAACTATCAATTAGCTCGATAAAAAAAGTTGTGAAGAAAATTTTGGTAGCTCCTTCAGGTCCCGAGATATTCCCTAAAAATTGGGTAGTAAACCCGACTTCAACCGTTTAATTGAACAAAAATTGTAGAATAATTTGATCGCGAATGAAATTAACATTCACAAAATGAAAGATTGACGTGTTTTTGTGAGTTTAAAAAATTATGGCTTTTGCTTTTTGTTTGCATTTTTTAAATAATAATTCCTTCCTGGAAAATGAAGAAGCGATTCAATCCATATCCATTCAAAATCATGAAGTGACGTAATCGAGGAACCAGAGAAATTCTCGCAATACGGAAGGATAGACTGTTGGAATCTCTTGGTCGCATGCCAGCGGAATTGTATCACAAATGTGACAATGATTTGTGACTCCTAGAACGACAACAGACGATACCCGTCCAATGTTAATGAATAAAATTTATGAAATCATGAATATTCAGTACCAAATTATGCAGAATTTTCAATTGATTAAACATTCTCGGATACACATCCCCGAAATAATTTCATGGAAATTAAGTGTCCCTAATGATTTTTCCCAAGGAATCTTGAAATCTTAATTTCAAAATTCCTCAAAAAAAAATTTAAGAATGCCCTGAACTCGTTTTGATAAGCCCCTAATTTTAATTTACCAAGGAAAAGTATATCGTGCAGACTCTTGCTGTGATAGGCACGAAAAGTAAGTTGTTTAATTCCCTGCGTGCCAGCTGCCTCCCACCAATTCCCTCCAAAGTTAGGATTGCACTTGTTAGCAGGTGTATCATACCGCGATAATAGCCACCGCAAGCGTATATTTGCGCATTGTTCGGTCATCAATTGACGATTTAAGCAACTTTTTTTGAGTACCAGCAATTTTTCTAGAAAAATGTTGTCGATTTTTTTTTCACTTTCTAGAAAAAACAAACAAAAATTATAATTGTTGAAAACTTGTCTGTTGGCATTTTTGATTTATATTAGGAATTATACGATTTCTTCCTAGGTGACATAAAAATGTAATAAAAAAATAAGAATTCTATGAGACCTTGCCTACTCGTTGTCCAACGTGAAAAAGGAAATGTAAAAAAATCCCCAGTATCATCCATCAAAAACACTCAAGCCGTGTTTATGAAATGCATAAATAAAACCATAAATTTCCGTAATAACTCCCTCAGTGAATGTTTCCACCTTCACCGCATTTTTATATCAAGGTCGATAGAATGTGGGGGATAATGAACCTCTTCTATTGCAGAAGAGCATTAGTAATATTCTGATCTCAAGATGGAACTGCTCGTTCCAACAGTCTCGGACATTGTCTTCAAGTACTCCTGGTCCATTAAGAATTACAAGAAAACTGTTTCCAAGAAGACTTCGTTGGACAGTCCCAGTTTTGATCTGAATGTCAATGGGATTCGGAGTACGTGGAGTTTGTCGATTAGATTCTGGAAAGGACCGGAAGGCAAGTATCCACACCCAGAAAAATGATCTCATTTCAAGTTTTTGAAAAATCTTAAAATGAACCTCAAGAAATCCGCAGTTTGAGGTTTCCGAAAAAATAAAAAAAAATCATTCCTATTCTCACATTTCAAAGATCTTACATTGAAAGTTTCAAAAATTCCAAATCGAGACTTTTCCAATTTTTCCAATTTTTTTAATTGAAAATTTAAAAAATTATGTCTCGAACATCGTCTACCAAGTCTGAAATTAAGACTTAAAAAATTCAACTTAAACTAATAATTCACGAAATATATTATTCAATGAGTGCCTACAATCCAGTGAACATTCAGACTAATAAGTTAATATTCGCAGGGAAGAGGATCACAAATCCGGTTGTATTATGCTTAAATATGCTCAATTGCTCGATAGAAGAAGTGGAGCAGGCCAAGATACGATTTCAATTCGCTGTTTTTAACTCAAATATCAATCAATGGGAGTACTGTCAAGTCAGCAGAACTATTCTAGAACTGAAAACAACGTCTGACATTATTTCCCTGGGGTACAGGGATCTCTCCATTGTTGATCGACATTACAAGAAGAATGGAGAAGTCTCGGTCATGGTGAAAATACAGATTATTCAATGTGAAATTGAAAAGAACAGCCTGGCGCAGGTACATACCCTCTAATTATAGAATTGAATTTGTTAATCACGGTTAAACTAAAATGCGTAACTTTTCAACGAGAATATCTCGCTAAATTTCAACTTAATAATTGCATAGTCTTAACGCAAAGCCCTAAGTCTCTATTAAATTTTTTCCTCTGAACTTAAAAACTCTAGTAATTCCAGAATTCATGAAATTAAATTGTAAAATTGACATTAAAACAGTTAAACCTCCTAAAATTTAAAAAATCGGAAAGTAAGAGTTTAGACTTTGAGATTTTGCGTTCCAGTTTTAAACTTGACATTTTCAAGCCAAGACCGCCATAAATTTTAATTCAGAATCTTAAATTTCAATTAAATTGTATTTCCTTCGATGTATGGATTCCTCCAGATTCTTCACAATAAAAATTCAAGTAATTCGAATCCATGGAATTTTAATCTGCAGATGACGGCAAGACTTCATAAAATTTCAAAGTCTTTCAAAATCTCAAATTAAAACTTGAAGTTCTCATTTTAAACTTGAAATCCGCAATTCAAGACTGCCATAAGTTGTAGCATAAAATGCTAATTAGCAATTAAATATTTCTCTGCCTGGATGGACCGAAAGTGAGCATTCGAGGCTCGCTTTGCTCGGTTAGAAACGCTCCCTTTCGTCCATTTCGGCAAAAAAATCGCCTTCAACCCTCGGGAGGAGAATCAGACAAGCATTCCCAACTCGCCCCGACTCGCCTTCGGCTCAGGTCGTAATTTTACACGTGGAGACAACTTGTCTACTTTTCCTCTCTAGGTGAGAAATATACTAGTCCTCTCCTCTAATGCTTTTCCCATTCTTCAGTCCCGAAAATCCCCAAAATACAAAATCCGTGGAATAAACTTTTCAGGACATGGCGAGACTCCTGAAGCATCCCAAGTCCGCAGATACGAAGCTAACTTGCGGTGGAAACACAGCCCACACAGAAATTCCAGTGCACGCAAGCGTTATTGCGGCGAGGAGTGACATTCTTGCTGATAATATTGTACCCCTAGTGCAAAATGGCAATCAACCGAGCAGCAATCAAGCCCAGGAAGACATCGAAAAGAATGAGATGAATGTATGAATCGGCATGTGCTTTTCCAGTTGAAGCCAATCATTTTATTTCATACTAAAGCTGGCATGAGTTGCAGAATTGAGTGTTACCCTGAAAAATTCTAATGATGCATTTACATTGTTTATCTCACGCTGAATATATATCGATTATTTTTGCTTTTTGGGTGTTATTATTTGAGATTTATTTAGACGCTTCTGCACGAGTGTTTTGTTGAGATAAATAGAACCGAGGAGATGGTATTGATTTAATCCCCTTAGATGCCATATCAATACGTCCTGGACTTGACAGATCTCTCGCCTGAGTTGACTGAGGAGTTGTTGAGATACATTTACAGCGATCACGTGGATAATTTAGATACTCTTGCCAGTCAGCTTTTGTCAGTTGCTGAGAGGTTTCGACTGAAGGGTAAGATATTTGGGAAGTGGCGATGAGATGTTCTAGCGAGGGTGTAATCACTCGTGAAATCTACACTATTGGACAATTACACGTCAAATTTCGACAGAAATATCTTGTCACTTTTAACAACTCATTTCAATGAAATTTCTAAAATGTTAAATTCTACTTTGATAACTTGAAATAGTATATTATGCAACATGTGCGTAATGGTGTTTTTGGCTCGTGGGATCGCCTTCGGCTCGTGTTCCATACAATATTTTATGTCATTGTGCCCGTAATCCGCGATTTAACCGAGCGAAGCGAGGTTAGAATCGCGTGATTACGGGCACCTATGACATAAATATGTAAAAGTTCACAGAGCTTTATGTCTTCAAAGTGTCTCAAAATTCTCGGAAAGCCCCGATAAATTCTTTACGATGCTTTGAAATTCTCTGAGCTTTCTGGAGAATATTTCACGAAATCCCGGAAAAACCGAAAAATATGACAAATTTATATCATGAAATATAGCGAAGTGGTTATTAAG
>JAPYZM010001631.1:0-17303 GCA_030522845.1 Psyttalia concolor
AGATCCCGGCCTGTAGGCGTCAAGCCTTTATGCTGGCTGGCCAGATGCAGAAGGCGGTCATCATTGGGTCCCTTCGTCTACTTAGGCAGCATGATTCTGAACTGCAGTAGAGCTCACCCTCTGGTGGGAGGGAAGTCTACTGCAGAGCGATTAGGAAACATTTGTATCGCTCAGCTTGCTGGGCGGTCTTCGAGGTGAAGTCGGAACCCTCGAAGACCCTTCAGTGATCTCACTCAAGAGAAAAAATAATAATAATAATAATAATAATAATTACAACAGTTTACTGGAACTTCTCATTTGCGACTATAAGGCCCGTAACAGCTACAAAGCCTGATATCGTCCTCTTCGACTTTGAAAACAAAGTAATTTATGTGATTGCGTTTTCGGGGCCGGCCGAGTGCAATATGTGTCAAAAAAGAGAGGAGAAACGGCTCAAATACCAGCCTCTCCTGTTTGAGCTGCGTCCGTTGAACCGTAGGTTCAGGGTCAAGCTGGTGGTCCTGATCATTGGTTCTCTCGGCGGCATGAGACACACTTTTGTATCTGCGCTTGAGGTGATCCCAGCCTGCAGGCGGAATGCCTTAATATTGGCTGGCCAGATGCAGAAGGCTGTCATTCTTGGCTCTCTTCGACTACTTAGGCAGCATGATTCCGGACTGCAGTGGAGTACACCTTCTAGTTAGAGGGAGCGCTATTGCAGAACGATTAGAACTTAAGTGTATCGCTTGGCTTGCTGGGTGGTCTTCGAGGTGATGTCGGAACCCTCGAGAATCAGCCAGGGATTCATAATCAATAAGGATAGAATGATAGCAATCTTCTGAACTAAGGAGAATAATTCCTTAATAAACTTTCCTCTGCAAGAGATAGTTCGTATGTTAAGAAACACCGGCTTGTATAGCCCTAACGCACCTGTCGATTCAAATTCGACTGACTGTCGGTTCTAAGAATCGAGTGATCCGGTCAGTCGATCGCATCTCGACATCACAATCCACCATCGATCGAATGACAATCAACTCACCGGGTCGCTCAATTGTTAGAATCGACAGGTCAACCAGGGAGATGCTAAATTCCTTGAGCCAAATATTTCGTTCTCCAGACTGTATCAATTATTCATGACCATAAAAATATCAATATATACCTAAAATTAAACCAAATCGTTTTTTACTTGGTCATTTTCAGCTAATGATTTTGTGAGTTCTAACAAAATTTAACGTGTCCATTATTCTCCCAGTGTAATAACGATTACATTATTTTTTAATAATTTATATGTAGAAAAGTATGTATTCGAGGCATAGGAAATTCGACATCAATCAATGGAATAAACTATCATTAGCCTCCCCTACGCCTGATTGTACTCAGTCCCTTTCTCTTTTCATGAATTGTCAAGCGAGGTATGGAGAGGGCGTATATTGTTAATAAGAAAAAAGCGTTCGAGCCTTCAAATTCCCGAAAATGTTGCGTTCTTTTTTTAACTTTGAAAAAAGTCACATTAGGATCGAGAATTCTGAAATAATTTTTTGCTAGAGTAAATCGTCAGAATCCACGATTGTAAAGCCTCCATCGAGAAAAAAACGAAAGTGGTGTAATCCGGAACTCGTGATATCAATAAAAAGCCTAATTCCGCGCAGAAAAATAAATGTGAGAAATTATTTCTTCTCCCTCTCTCCAGTCTGCCACCCCTCCAGCTCGTAACGCATGCTCTTCTTGGTCATAAAAGTCGCTACATGTACCTTCCTTTCGAAATTCCACGGCGAGTTATACACTAATTGCCCCCAAAAGATTTCACTCGAGAGTTGAAAACTGTTCACAGTATAAGTGAATGTTTTTTTTAATCAATATTCTTCTCACTTTTTGCAACTTTTTTTCGACTTCTTAATAGAAAGTTAATGGCTCTTTTTGTTGGGATTGGTTTTTTCTCGTTTGCGGAATTTCAGGAATTTTCGTTTTTTTTTCCTCTTTTTTTTGGCGAGTTACAAAAGATAGAAAGGAGTATTGAAACTTGTGAACAAGTGTTCGAGGACGCGTTACCAAATACGGAGAGTCTCAAGGTGAAGAAGTTAATGATGAGGGTAGTGCAAGACTTGTAGTTTCAATGGGAGTTTTAATCGAATCAAATTGTGTTGGATTCTACTCAGTCGTTTACTCACTAGAAAATCCAGTCATAGAAAAAAAAGTAAAGTAGATTTCTTACGTGACTAATATAAAATTTAAATAAATAGGGCATACTTTGAATGTTATCTGCCAAATGTTATCCGATGGTTATATAGAGAGTTTTCCAAAATATGTCATGTGGCAAAAATTTTCAAAATATCATATTTAGCATAATATTATACACGAAGTTGGCCTTTTTTTTATGAAGTTTGTATTTTATTTAAAAATTGTATAATATCAAATTAATTTTTAAAAAATCCATAATATATATACTAAAATTCTGTGAACAATCGCCAAATTGAGAAAAACTTTTCATTACAATTTTGACATTACATATCCCACTAATTCCTCATTCAAGTTTTTCATTGTCCATTTTCTCCCAAAAACTATCAAATAATACAATTACGAAAGTTTCCGCCACCATTTACATAACAAAATAATCCATTACGTTATCTAGACCACTTTGTACGTCTTTCTCCGAAAATTAAGACCACACAATTTTCCAAGCCAGCATACAGCACTCGAGAATTGCACCAGCTCTACCATCCAGCCGTATACATAGACTACTTATCCATGTACGTACGTGATTTGTTTACGGGAATGGATGATGAAGAAGCCTTCAAACACTCACCAAAGAAACAGATGTGTATCGAGAAAGCAACATACGTTTTGGCCATCGTTTCATACAGTCCGAAATTAATTAATAAAATGATTCTTCTCTCTTTATTAATGAAGATTTTTATCATTTTAATATATACAAGGGATTTCAACCGACGACGGTGGCCGAGTTGGTTAAGGCGCACGGCCGGACGGCGGAGCCCGCATGGAGCAGGTTCGAGTCCGGCTTGGGGCATGGGATTTTTAATTTCTCGGAAACCGTCGAACGGGAGTCGAGACACCAAGAATCACTGAAGGAAAAATTTTCCCGATGAAGCTTGGTTGATGGACGCCATGTCGGCCAAGGTTTTCCATGGTTTCCCTTGGTCACCGAGAGAGTCTGTACATGGAGTACAGCTCCTGGGGTACAATGCGACATGGTTGAAGAGGAAGACGGCCCATGATACCGCAATTGTAGAAAGACTAATCGGCTATATATGGATAATAAATAATAATAATATATACAAGGAATTTGAAATTAAATAATTACCAGCCGGATACCTCAGTAAGAGCACCCGATGCATAATCGGAAAGTCCCGGGTTCCAATCCCCGTCTGAATCATCCGCTTGTTCAAAAATCTCTTGTAAATTTCCATCAACATTTTTTTTTCATTAATCCATCGACGTTTGTCGTGAAAGTCAATTATTGATTGTTTCCAATAACTTCCATAAAATAATATGTTACGTATTCTAAGTATGATTATACTATTTTTCAATAATTTATAATTTTCTAAACATATATTATTAATTATTATTATTAAACATATATAAATCAATCTCTACAAAAAAAATTAATCTTATCATTTTTTTTTATTGATTTTCTCATTATTTTCCTACGCTCCAACCATCTTTTGTCGCTTAATTCAACCTCATTCAACGGTTCCACGAACTTACATAACATCATATGACACATATTTTAATTACGATTATATTATTTTTCAATTACAGTGGGAGAAGAAGGCCAAAGCCAACTAAATAAAGGCTAACTGAACCAGCGGGATGGCCGCACGGAATACGAGAAATAATCTGCTATTGGCCGCTACTTAAGGATGTTCCGGCGAGATGGAGAAATTATAAAAATGCAGCCAATTCTATGCAACTTTTTTAACAAGTTAATGCATCAAGTAAGAAACGATGTGCTAAATTTCAGATAGCCTAAATACGGAGTAATAGAAAAAAATAAATCCGAAAGTTACGACTCATACATGAGATCAAATAGAGCATCGGAAAATTTAGCTGCTTTTCTACATTGTCGACTAGTCGATAATGAAGGAAAAATGGAAAAATGATCCATGCTGTATTCAACCTCACGTATGAGTAGCTACTTTGGGATTTATTTTTGTTATTAGTCTGTATCTGGGCTATCTGAAATTTTGCATATTATTTCTCAATACACTATTTGGTATCTAAAGAAAAATTCTAAAATTGACTGCATTTTTTCAATTTCTTCTATATATCTCACCGAAACATCCTTAGATTCTTCTCATTAATTATTCTTTTGTTGTTCGTTTTGAAATTTACTCTGTTGATCAATATGTATATTAGTTTATTGCTCGGTAGAAAACGTGATTCATCGCTTCAGATATGATCAATCGAATGGAAAAGTGTAAAAAGGTATTCAAATGCCATTTTTAATACTTTGCCAACTTAATATTATTCAAACAAAAATTTAAATCGAGTTTTATGAGGAGACTTTCGGGGATTTGTCTTTCTTTTAGAAACCGGTCTATATTATCCATTTTTTTTTTAGTAACAATTCCTGGTAAATTTTATATTGGAAATAATCCCGGATCCCACCCTACGTATTCCAAATCCCATCCAATGGTTTCCTCTGACTTAATAAGAATTCGGAATACTATATAAATTCCCTTGGAATTCATATATATTGTAGGAAATCTTCAATTTGTCGTTCGTTATGTATTCTTTTATTTTTCCGCTTCCACACCCCTCCACAGAAATTAGTCCCGGGAAAGATTCATTTATTGTTGAGAAACTGATTGCCCATAACTTATTAATTTTTTATTGATTACTTCAGAGAATCATTCCCTTATTTTGATTAATCACTTTCCCGTCTATTGAACTTGATTCTGCGACATTTTTTATCTCCTCTTGTAGATTCTTCCTTTTATTGGACGTCATTCTGCTAGATTTCGATCTCCTGTCGCAGATTTCCCTGAGGAACGTTTATGTTTTTTTTACTTGGCAGCCACATGACCCTAATAAGCACAACCGAATCTTGACAATACTACTGAAACACCTGATAACGACAATGAACCTGTCTCGAGTCAAGAGTCAAGAGTCAAGTTGCTTAATTGTCGAGACGATAATTTCTCTTTCAAAGGATGGAGTAGTGTAACGATACTTCAAGTTCTCGTTCATTATATATTATTTTATTTTTCTGATTTCACACTCCTCCCTGAAAGTTAACGTTATATGATTGGTATTATTTTTGTTTTCTTTCTGATCAGACATTTTTCTATTTATAAATGCATTATTAATAACTTTCCAACCCACGTATTCTTCAATATATTTAGATTTCATATTTATTTTGGTTGTCCAAAACATACGTAATATGCAAATATGCAACTTTGCACAATTATATCTCATTTTCCAATAATTTATAATTTTTTTAAATATTTAGTCGAACCATGTGGACATGCAGGCAAGGATACACTACTCGGGAATTGCACCAGGTCTACCATCCAGCCGTATACATAGACCACTTATCCATGTACGTACGTGATTTATATACACGAATAGGTGGGGAAGAGGCCGTAAAAAAATTCACCGAAGAAAGAGACGAGTAACCGTCGGGGAAATGAAGGGAAGGTGCACTCCATATACCATCACGTACGCCATTTAACCACGGACTCTATTCGGGGGCCTTCTCACACTCTGGGTGGTATAAAAGTTGCCAGAACAACCGCAATACGGGCACAACCGTCGCGATCGCCTGACAGTGAAAATCCGAAGTGTAACAGTTCGATAGATCATTTTGATTGTGATTCATTTTTTTTTTTCATTGTGACCAGTGGATACTCTTACTTATATTTCACAATGCGAGGGCTTGTTGTAAGTGTTACCATAAAAAACAATCATCCCCGGAATTTTTCGAGGGATTAAAACATTTTTCAAGTGCTCAATAATATATTTCGACTTCATGTATTTCGGTGTATGTACGATAAACATCCCTCGTAAATTTGTCTCGGCTTCGCCGGGCGAAGCCGAGGGAGAGCGCGAGCGCTGCCAACCACACGAGCCGAAAAATCCCCCAGTAGTACAGGCAAACGCCACATGAGTCGTTGAGTGTAGACACGAAATATCAATTGAAAATGCGAGAAAAATATTAATATTTATTTTTGACGGAATTTTTTGCGAATCATCTTCAGGTGTTATGCGCATGACTGATTAATTTTTTAATTTCCTAAAAATTATTTGCCTAAATGTTGATAACAGTGGAAATGTTGCTAATTTATATTTATCCCCATTTTTAATATTTAAACGTTAGACTATTATACAACAACTTCGCGTGGGTCGTTAATAGCAGTAAAATAAATTTAAAATGTCAGAAAAAATTAACGTCATTGGTAATTTCTTGGATGAGCTGCGAAGATGTGGAAAATAGACTGTTAATAATTCAAATTCCCTATACGATTTTTTTCCATAGCTATAGTTATCTCATAATAACATTCAGATACGTTAAATATTTGCTAACGAAATTAATGCTAACGACGATTTTTTCAGTAATTGATTTCTGTGTTATCTCTATAGCGAAGTGGTAAAACGAGATAAGTTCATTTTGCATAGTCTTTTCAAAACCCGTATTACCTCAGTAATTATGAAATAGTATATTGTGCAACTAGTGCGTAAAGTAACAATTTTTCGCACGAGTTGTGCATCGCTTGAACGAGTGGCCGGCGAAGCCGGTCACGAGTGCTAGACGATCACACGAGGCGAAAAAGGCGATACTCAGGTGTTGCAATGCCTGCCAAAATTCGCTTTGAGGGGAGGTTTGAGGGCAAAGTGGTTTTTTTGTGTGCGGAGTGCGGAAAAGTACAACTTTACGCACGAAAACCGGTACCGAAAAGTGAGCTTATTGGTCTAGTGACATTATCTCCTAAACCCACTCCTTACTGAATTAATCCGCATTTTATTAAGAAAGGGAAAATACACTTATCTCATTTTACCCACTTCACTACAGATTTTAACAGTTCTTAATCAATTATTATTAAAAATCTAAGGCTAGGGAGTGAGCGAGAACGTTACCGTGAAGGCTTTATTCTGATGAATTTCCCTTTAGATTTTTTTCCAAATTTTAAGCTTTCAAATACTCCAAAGTTGATATTATATTATTAAGATTATAAAATGTGGCTTAGAAAATAAGGAGGGCATTTTCATTGAAGCGAAGGAACGGTTAGTACCCATTAAATTCGGAATGAAATGGGACAACTTATTCCGCTCAAACTTACATTTCCGTGAGTTGTTGAATACAACCGTTGAAAAAAAAAATTAAATAGTCCATTTCGTCCATTATCGTCTTTTCTTCCCCTAAAAAATCGAAAAAAAATATATCACAATTGACCTTCTTTTCCTGGGAAATCCCCCGCATCTCGATGCCATTGTGCACATCTAAAGTTTGATATCTCTCAATTCAGGGAGTGCTTTCTACCGGAAGTAATTAGTGCAATACCCGAGAGACCAGAGGTTTTAATTATTAGTGAGTGCACTGAGAAAAAAAAGTGAGACAGTAATAATAGAGGCAGCGAAAGCGTTGAGATTAAATTGCCCTCGTGTGTCATCTTCATTTATTCAGTGATGAGGCAAAACAAAGGAAATTGTTATTCACAATTTATTTCACCGCGCTCGTAAACAATTTCAATCGTTACTTTTCACGAATTAGGTGTCGTCTTAAAATATTGAGTGCGTAGTTAACCGGTTTACCATGGGTAAATTGATGCGATTACATCTTGACTGGTTATTATGAGTGGAATTTCGGTGAAAGGGGGGCGGAGGATAGTTGCGCCCTATTTCATGCAAATCAAATTGAATGTAATGATGAACTACTATTCGATACAAATAATTCGAGTTAATTATTTTTAATTTCTCAAACAGTATTTTTACCTTCACCTTCATGATTGACCAAGTTTTTGGTTGATTTTTTTCATCATTTTTCTTCAAATTGTTTCACGTATTCTTCACGCACTTTACATCCCTCATATTTTCCTCTCCAGTTGATTCTCCTGATATCAACGACAGCCGGTACCTGGGCGAAGCCCGCCCCCGAGCCACCCGTGGACTCCTACTTTCCACCGTCCTCGGGAACCGGTGGCGGTGGCGGTGGTGGTGGTGGGTATCCATCGGGCCCTGGGGACACTTACGGACCCCCTCAGCGGCCCTCCGTGATTCACAAACACGTCTACGTTCACGTCCCGCCGCCAGAGGCGCCCGAATACAAGCCACCCAAGTATCTGCCACCACCAGCTGCACCCCAGAAGCACTACAAAATAGTCTTCATCAAGGCCCCAACTCCACCTACTCCAACTGCTCCTGTTCTCCCACCTCTGCCACCCCAGGACGAGCAGAAGACTCTCATTTACGTTCTCGTAAAGAAACCGGAAGAAGCGCCTGAAGTCACTCTACCCACGCAGGCGCCGACGCAACCGAGCAAACCGGAAGTTTACTTCATTCGATACAAGACTCAGGTGAGGATGACAAGCGAATTCACAGAGAGACTTGGCGTCAATTAGGCGCATGAGGTCATTTCCTGATCGTCTTAATACAGAAATTAAAGTGCATCGCACGAAATAAGTCTTTCGCGTACTTCGTCTAGTCTCACGTTTCTCTCCGGGAACTCTCCGTTGAATGAGCCATCAGTTCAATTCTCGAGAAGTATGTCGGAATTTGATGAGGATTCTTAAATTTTCATATAAAACTTTTTTCTGGATTTCAAATTTCCCAGCATGAAAGCTTCTGACACAAATTTATCTTCTGTAAAAAACCTTATCTTCTCTAAAATCTTATCTAAAGAACTTGGGAAATGATTTTCGCGATGTGGATAAAAGTAAATCTCGGGATCTCGAAAATTCCAGAAATTAAGCAAATTTTCTCTGTAAATTTTCAGAAAGAACAAGGTGGAAGTTACGGACCACCATCTCCACCTCAGGACAGTTACGGCCCGCCTCAAGGTGCTGGCCCCGGTGGGCCCTACTAACCGCATCACAAAGAACTTTCATTTCCGAAAAGGAAAAAAATGCTACAAATCTCGGTAACTAGTGCCACCAGCCAAAAATCCAATTTTTGACACCTACCAGTACATAAGTTCGCATAAATGGATTTCTAGGAAGAATATATATTTTTTTATAAAACCAAAACTCAAGAAGGAATCACATTTGTAAGAAAATTATTGAAAATACAATTTATTGATACTGTTTTTTTTTTAAATAATATTTCCATTGAGAATCAATCGAACACAGTAGTCACTCATTTGGTTATGACTGTTGGAAATTTCCTTTAAAAAAAGAATGAAATTTTCAGCAACAATGACGGAAGCCCCCGTAAATAAATCGTAGAATAAATCGGAAATTCACTGCGTATAAAGTAATTGCAATGAATACCGTTTTTTTATAAAAAAAGAAAACACGAGAATACAATCAAAATATACAAAAACTTTGTATGGAGTCTAAGAAATGAATTATTCCCTCGCGGAATCTGGTTAACTACACAATTTTATGGATGACAAATTTTGTTTGATATTGGTTGACAATTTTTTTCACAAGATGACATTATCTAACAAGTACTTGTGCGCAAAATGCCCTTGACAAATGCCCTAATAAAATATCGGATGTCGTACTTTGACAGATTCTGTCAAACAAAAAGTGTCGTATTGCAACATACGATAAAGTTTCCTGTTCTTTTTTGCTTTGATAAATGAATGAATGAATGTGTCCTACTGTGTTTATTAAAGGTAACATTCTGACAAATGAAAGAAAAGCATCATTCGTAAAATTATGAAAGATTGATCTAGGAAATGTTCGAAAATTTAGATCTGAATTGACGTAAATTTAGGTGTAACTTTAGAATCAAAAGTGACCCTTGATTTTGACACAATATGGCACATTCTTGCAATTTCTCTACGAAAAAAAAGTTGTTAAAATTTCACATTTTCTATCAAAATTTCTACGAGTATTGAAGCGCATGATCGTCAGATATTTTTCTTTTTCGGTGAAATATCTTCGAGTCTGTTGTGAATTCTCTTCTCCCTTAACACAGTTCAACAGCCATTGCTTCAATTTCAATTCAATTTTTTAATATTTAAGTTTTTACATTCAATTTTAAATCGATAATCAGATTATATCGACGAAAGACAAAAAATAACGATTATAAAACATCTCAAAATATTTTCCATTGATTTTTAAATTAATTTTAACGAAACTATAAATTGTTTACAACTGTTGAGCTGCTTTAAGCCCCCCCCCCCTCATTCAACTCCCATCTATACATCTGCGAGGAGAAAGTTCTTCGGAATTCATCATAAATCATCACCCCCCCCCCCCCTTTACTTCATCATCATTAAATACTTATTCAGAGTCATCATCACTCGACGAATAAAATAATTCACAAGGAAAAATACAGGTGAAATCATTCACTGTGCGGTCTCGTTGCACTTCCTCGAATGATTCGTTTCACGTAAGGTGCAGCGAATGGATAACCGCAAAAGACTAAAAATCCAAAGTAATAAACAGTCGAGTACACATGAGTATAATGGGAATAGGAAAGTAATCCAAATGGAACGTATGCGTGGCCCATGAAGACGAGTGTATAGATCTTCTGGATCAACCAAGCAATGAGGCTTCCATGTGGAGTGAGAATGAATGACTGCAATTTATCATTTCTACGCAGCACTGGAGTGATCTGAAAACATTGAGGAATTAAATTGGAGGAGAGTCACTCAAAGTGATTTCCTGGATTGAAAATTGTGGTTGCATCATTTTTGAAAGGAGAAGCAACCCAGAAATTGAATAACTCTTGTTGCGTGGGAAAATGTTGAGAGATTATCAATGTCGAAGTGTGTAATTTAGACGATTTTTTCATTGATATTGATAAAAGGATTTTAAATGAGATTTCACGCTTCAATTGAAGTTTAAATTGCCATGTTTCAAGTCTCAAATTGACACTTAATTACTATGATTCTCAAAAGTCTCAAATTAAAATTTTTTAAGGACTCATTTTTTTCTCTGAGTCGCCCAAAATTAAAAATCACTTTTAAAAAGGATCTGCCGAATATTTAAAGCAATTAATTTGCAATGTCTAATGGGAAAATTAAATAGCATTCGTCTCTCAATCATTTCCTGAACAACACAGAATATCGTTACGTAGTACTCACATCCTTTTCGAAATACATGATCACGAATTCATTGAAGAAGGTAAGATAATAACTAAAATGGAAGCCATGCCAGATGGCGATAAATAGAAGGGTCAAGAATTGACTTGCGTTGCGTGAACCGAAGAATTTGAGGCGTTTATATATATACTCGGCGAACCACTGATTTGAATTCATGTTGAAGGACTGTATGTAGTGGTTGAACGTTGTGGCATTTTCAAATGTAAACAGATCAACATTAGCGCAACCGTCCCACTTCGATTGGCCATTTTCGTTGCGACCGTTGTAGGACAGGGCAAATGTCGTACATACCTGTGAATTAATGAAAATCTTTTTATAAAATAATTTTTAATTGAGCGATATTTCTTTACTGCACAAAAAATAAATTATCTTGACATTTTAAAGATTTCAAATTGCAAGTCATAAATTTCCGAAGGTTCAAATGGAGATTTTTAAGGCACAAATTAACATTATTCAGTGTTAATTCAAGGCCTTGAGATTCAAGTGGCAAATCTTCGCATTGATCTTTCAAAGAACATTATTTCAACTTTTAATACTAATTTTAAAAAATAATCTCAGGCCATTGACTAATTAATCAAAGATTTCTCAAAACAAAGTTGAGATTTACAAATATCTCAATGGGAGATCCTAATTGTCATATCGAAATTAATATTTTTGTGCAATCACAGAATATCCTTTGACGTTTTTCTAACTGCACAAAATTATAACTCACTCCTTCAGTCAATAACCAGCATCCAATATATTTATACAAACAAATTCGTGCCCACAGCCCGAGCAAAAATACTTTTTTGATGAAATTTAAATTTCCGTAATCTTCACTAAGCAAAAATTCGTCGGACACATATGTCGCACCGACGTGATAAATTATGAGATATATGAATGCCAAAGAAGTTCGTTTAACCGCAGCTCCTATATTATCTGGTAATGCATCGGCTGGCGGTCCTCTCTAGAATAAAAAAAAATTCACTGTCATTTGTGAGATTTCGAAAGTCGAGCTATAATAAAATTAGTTCTACTTCTGATACATTAAAACGTCATTGAAAATTATAAAGAATTTTTTTTAAAACTAGATTCGCCCGGAAATTCAAGAAAAATATTGAGAAATAATTATTCAATTCAGCGTCTTACGGAAAATCAACATTTCCATTGTCATCACCGATCAAAATAGTTTTTTTTATTAGATATGATTCTACTGACAAAAATACTAAAAAAAGCAAAACATAAAATAATGATTATCGATTTGTTTCCAATTTTTCTCATATAATTAGTTGACCAATTCAAGGAAAAGTTCACAATTTATTTAAAAAAAACACATCATTTGCCAGTAAACCCATCGCGGAAATCTATCAACCCATTACGCTGCCCTACTAATTCACCTATCTCTCATCAAAATATTTACTTGCATAACTCCTTCGAAAGACTTGCAAAGCGACTGAACTGATTTTCCGTCAAGATCTCGATAACTCATGAGCTGCACTACTTCCCATAAAAGTTCCTTTTATTGTTATTGTGGCTTCGACATAAAAAAAAAGTAATATAAATACTTACGCGTTCTATTAATACTCCGTTGACGTAATCGAGATATCGTCGCATACTGAACTGAGGCCCAACAAGAAATGCACCTGGGAAATATGTGAATCCCGCGCATTCCAGGAATGATGGCAATTGTTTGAGTGATACATTTTTTTGATAACCCGAAAGATACTTCTCGTCCCTACTACCGTCGTAGTAGTTCCAAGCAAGACCGATCAGTCGAAGCGTCAAAACGCAATGAGGCATTGTCCATTTGATATCATAATCTTCGGTACTAGTTGTCCAGTAGCCTAAAGGGATCAATTGAAAATATCAGCCTTCCGCCTTTCAAAATTATGAAACATTCGGTTTTCCATGTACATTATCAAACCAATGATTCATTTTTATTTTTTCTGGTGATTTTTACTGAGTTAAGGCTCGGGTGTACCTCCAATCGAACGCTATCTAGCTTTTGCTTTTAATTTTTTATCTACGAGGCATTTATTTGGAAACTCATTGTTTGCAATAAATAGACCTCCAAGAATAGTAAATATATTTTTGAAAAAAAAAAAAATAGAGAAAATTAGCATCATTTTTGAAGACCGTGTTCAGGAAATATTGGGAAATAAGTGAGTAAAGACTAAACTAAAAAATGTCAAATAACTGAGAGGAACAGTTGAGAACAGGGATCACGTGAAGTGGTAGAACATAACCATCGTAATTTTGCATTTTTGCAAGTTTTTTGTCGCGAGTGCTCTTAATTCCGGTATAAAAGGAAGCTTAAAAATGCAGAAAATAAAGAAAAATTTAAAGAGCCTATCTTAAATTAATGCCCCATGGGCGGAAGATTGAAAGATCCGTAACTGCCATGTTGATGTTGATGGGACGCCATTTGCCGTGGAAATTACCCATTTGTTTATTTTACCTTCTACTCCCTTATTTCTCAATATTGTTCAAAAAGGCTCTTTAGAAATGTGCCTAATTTTCTCTAGTTTTTTTCAAATATATATTTATAATTCTCGGGGAGCTATTCATTGCAAAAAATGAGTTTCCAAATAGACGCATATGTAGATAAAAAAATCAAACCAAAAACAGTCTAGATAACTTTCGGCTGGAGGTACACCCGGGCGTTGAAAAAAAATTAAATGACAGTCAAACTAAATCAATCTCAAACAAAAAATCCAAGGCTCAATTTACTCCAAATATATCTAAGAAAAATTCTGGCTTAGACATTTGATTATGCCAATTTAGTCAATCACTTTGTCTCTCTTATTTAGAATGAATATAATCAAATGAACTGATAATCCAGATCAATTGATCCTTACCATATAATAAATGTGACATATTAAATATAAAACTAACAGCAACAGCTAGTTTTGAACTTCCAAGGACTAGCAAAATCAGGTACGTTGTACATAACGATACAGCAGAGTGGCACATGTCCCAACCTGTCGAGTTATAAGAAAAAAAAATCATATGAAATAAGAGATATAACTCGGATAAAATTCATCGATTACTATCTAATCGTCCCACTATCTCACCAAAATTCCAAATCCCCAGAAGTACGCCACTGAGCATGAAAAAAATATGCTGATGGAAGGGGCTTTTCCCATAGAGAGTGCGGCGATGTATGTAGGCCAATGGAAAGCCTGAGGAAGAGATAAAAATCAGATAATAGATGCTATCTCAGAGTTTCTCAGACAAACAATTTATTGGCCATTCCAAAAATTCTTTTCTATTTTTTGGGAAGGACAACTCAGCTCCACCAACTTTTTCACTGAGACAATTGCAGAATATGAAAAATGTCTCGTTATGTTTATCGAAGATAGCCCATGGTTCAGTTAAGCCGGGACTGATGATTTAGAATCGTTAAGTCATCGTGAATACAGAAATAGAACTTGTTTAGCAATCATTCCTGGGGACATTAGCATTATGATGAGAACACAGATTGCACTGAACTTTACACATCAATTTTATCAAGTTTCATTGAATTGTTATTCCCAAGGAACATGAAAGAAACTGCTATTCTCTTCACACAGTAATAATATATTTATTTGCTAATTAATTGACGATAAGCATAAAATTCTCTTTTATCTTGTGTAATTCATTATTCACGTTTTCTTCTCAAATTGGGAGGTAGTTCTCGAAAGTAGTTCTTTTGAATGATAATTGAATCAATTTGAACTGTTTTTTTTAAAGTTATGGAAATTACCAAATTTTTTTATCCCTGGACAATAATTTGGAAAATTCTTTTCTTGTATCTTACGTAATCCAATAGTTACGTTTTTGTGCATGATTTGACTGATTGTTCTCGACTGTGGTTGTCTTCAATGAAAATTGAATCAGATTGAATTATTTTTCGGAGAAATTATTGGAATTTGGGAATTCTTGTGCTGATTTAATGAAAGAATTAAATTATTTATATCTTCAACATTCAATAAAATGGTATTAGACAATTTGTTTTATGTATTATCAAATGAATTGGAATTATTAAGATTGAAGGCATCGCAAGAAAGCTAACATTCAGGAAAATTCAAGAAAAAATCCGCCTTTCTAATGGAAATATCAAAATGCAACTGCATCCATTAGAAGCATGATTTTTTTACGCTGTTTTTTAATGGATTAACATTTTTCTCAAAATTCGAGGATCAAAAAATTTATCAATGAATTAAAATTTAGTTAATGGCGATTAGGAAAGCTCAATAAGACCTACTTTTCAGAAGAAAAATTATTCAAATGAGTTGCCAGAAATACAAAATAGAAAATTAAAATAAAAACGATTTGAAAGTAGAGTCAATCGGAAGCTTTTATTTTTTTATGACGTTTCAATATTTAGTTTATTTTTTTTTAATGAGAAATAGCTTTTTACGGTTCTTAAAAATTGAGGTAGAAAAGAAATATCGCAAAATTGCATGAGTTTTATTTGTACTAATTTTAACTAATAATTTTTTGAAAAAAATGCAAAAAATTTACCAAGTGAAATTGAAATAATGAGTCTCAAAGCGGGTTCCGAAGCGCCCATGACGCGTGCCAGATGAGCGACACCACCACTTGTCTGAGTTTCCGCATTCATCATATCTTCTCAGGTGTTAATCCCTCAACAGTTCAATGTCACTCACTGAAATCTCCACTGCACCCAGTACTCCTCAGTAATCAATAACTGTGAGTGTCTCAAATTTAGCAATGACGCGTTGACTCCAGGTTTTAAGTGAATATTTCGCCTAATGTTCATTTGAATAGGTAATGACTCGAATAACATCACCTGGTATGATTCAAGTGCAAGTTTGTGTCGATCACCATGTCTCGGCGTTATGCGGTACTGCGCAGCGGAGGAGCGACTTTCTCTCCCGAACTGGTTCTTTTTTATTTCAACGACGTCAACGGGGTGGGGAGCCAGTGAGAGAATTTTCAATTTAAATGCCAGATGGCGGGTATAAAAATTTCTGGCAAAATCATGACGATTTATTTTTCGTCAGTCGAGTCGAACGTTTCGTTACCAACCGACGAGAAATCAGAAATTTATCAGGACGATTGAAAAATCACGATAAAAACAATGAACTGGTAACTTACGTTAGGAATAATTTAGGACATTCTAGGAATGCATTTTATAGAGTTTTTTTGCACCAGTTACTGAGTCAGTTCGCGCTGTATATTTATTAGCCACCAAAAATTCAAAAGTCGTAATTCTTGGCATTTTTGTTCCATCGGTAGAACAGGTGACATGAATTCCATTTTAGCTAAATGTCTAGTATGAGTCCGTCTGGACCTTGAAATTGAACCTTGATTAGATATCAAGTTTCCGTCGCTTAAATATTAATTCTAAACCTGATTTCATTGAAAATAACCATGTTGGTTATCACAAATTCAAAAAATACATACCTCGCCACTCCTTGCGTGACCCGGGATCAATGGCGTGGCCCTGATGGTGTCTGGTCTGTAAGCAACACATGTTGAACAGACACAGACAAGGGACAATACAAAGATGATGTCAAAATTGACCAACAATAGTCCCTTGAACAGTCAACCCACACAACCACCGGCAACTCTTCTGTTAGCAAAAAAATTTTGAAAAAATTCTTTTTGAATAATTAAATCCTCACTCGTCAACTTGACGGGCGGTGATAATTCCAAAATTCGGGATTATTACAAGCCCACACAAATCATTTTCCCCAAACACGGTTTCCAGATTCAGTTTTGGGGCACGGAAACTACATTTTCACCAAGTTTCATTAAATTTAGTCAGGCCGACCTATACTAGACAATTATCCAATTTTGATACCAAAAAGTTGCCAATCACCATACGAATAACTGCTCCTCGCAATTTTATTGTGAAAATGAATAGATTCACCAGTTAGTACCCAAATTGAGTATAATTAGCAATAAAATCAAGGCGGACTCATTTAGGTGAACAATTGGATGGGAAATGAGCATCTTTGGGCACCATGGTTCACCTTTTGGGGTTCACAACAGCCGTTACCCATACAATTGAAAGTTAATTTATTTCTTCAGCTCATTTGAAGGTCTATTCCAGATTATTGTAAGTTCATTTATTCCAATGGAAAATAATTATTTATTTTCTTTT
>JAPYZM010001632.1:0-17589 GCA_030522845.1 Psyttalia concolor
AAAAGTGAGTCACTGTTCCGTAATTTTTACGGAATATTGTTTTGACTCGCAGATTACGGAACTGACACGTAATTTTTATGGAATTTTTCTCTCCGTGTGGATCACTAAACGGAACGGGAATTTTTACTAACAAAAGTCCCTCGGTGTAGAATTTTTCAAGCTGTATATTGAGATCACCAAGTTTCAATTTGAGAGTTGGAGAACTCTCACCTTAAAAATTGAGAAATTCGAATGAACTCTTGTAAAGGTCTTATTTAGAAATATTGGAATTCCAAAGTGCTTTTTCCAATACCAGCCGAACAAGTTCACTTTGCGGTACGGTTCTTCGTGCGTAAAATGGTGCTGTTCCGTACAGTGTGCAGCTTCACTTTACGCACGACCTTGACTTTTCTACAGTCCGCGCACAAAAAAACCCCTTTGCTCGCCAAACCTCCCCTCACAGGGAACTTTGACAGGTTTTGCAAAAAATTGGGTGTGCAACACGCGCGTATTGCCTTTTTCGCCTCGGGTGATACCCTAGCAGAATTCGATGCGCAACTCGTGCGGAAAAGTTCTACTTTACGCACTAGTTGCACAATATACTGATCTAGTACATAAAAATTGAAAATTTTGGACGACTTGTGAAATCACTGTCCACCTATTACACTCTCAGTCTAGTGCGAACCTCTGATTACAATATGCAATTACGCAAATTACGCTCCAACGACTGGCTGAAATTATGCACGCAAGCTCTACTCGTGTTTTCACCGGTGTAGAATACAGTCTTGCCCGATTTTACCAGTGTACTTCACATGGATTTTCTTGTTAACCAGTGAAGCACGCGTTGCTCGTAAATAAAAACCAGGAAAATGGGAGAAGAGAGATGGAAAAAAAGACGGGAGAGTGAGAGTTTCTACATGGGAAACCTTAAAAGAGCCATGGCAGTGAGCAAGACAATAAACGCAAGAAACCTTAACCAAACCCTCAGCTACTCGCTGGAGGTTGCTTTTACTCTCACCTAAATATGGAACACTTCGCTACATCGCAAACTACTCGACTGTGAGGTATGAACAGCGCATACAGGTTTTTTTTTGTTTCACCTTCCATAAGTTTCATCATTTTTTTGTGAAAAGGGAGAATTCCCGGTCGAACTGCGTGTAACTTTTACTCTGGTAGATGATTGAGCTATCAATTGTCAGCGCTAATGCCCAGAGTATTTCAAAATTGTGGTAAATTTTCGTGTGGTTTACCCTCGTCTTGACCACTTTTATGATCTGTCGTGTGACCCTGAGATCACAATTTTTCATGCCTATTTTCGGACGTAATTAGTAAACCCGTAAACGGCTATACCGAGCAGAGATTCTGGGGAACCTAGGAACAAACATTTTTTTCATCACGCTATGACGAAAAGTCACATTTTCTGCAAACCCCGTGTGCCTGAAAGTCCACTTTCCGTCACATTGGGATGAAAAATTTGGATTCTAACACGTAAAAATAGTATATTTCGATACAAGTGCGACGGGGTGGTAACGAGTGTGAAGTTGGCGGCTGGAGGCGAAGTCGAGGGTTGCCAATCAACGAGTTCAAACACCCTGTTACACGTGTATCCGAACTATATTTTTTGTTAGTGATGTTTGACTGAAAAGTTACTTTTCTGAAACCGCTTGATGAAATAGTACATTACGACCCAAGGCCAGAAAGCTGGATTTCCCGGCTTCTCCTCGGCTTCGCCTCGGCCTTATATCACATGCGTCGGGGCATCCACCTTTTTGGCCGTGTGTCGTATAATATTTTTCTTCATCTCCACCTGAAAGTCCGCTTAATTAGAAAAATTCGTAAATATTGTTGGAATTGGCCACTTCCGGATAGAATTTTCGGGCGGATTTTCGGGCGCCAGGGACGAAAAAATGTTTTTCAGCTCGCGAGATGACACCACTCGCCCAAAACCCGTTTTTTTACACTCGTTACGAAAGAGTATATCATGCAATCCGTGCGTAAAGTAGCTCTTTCTCGCAGGAGTGCTAGGCTATCACACGAGGCAAAGTTTGCTTCGAGGGGAGGTTTTGAGGGCAAAGTGTTTTTTTTTGTGTGCGGCGTGCGGAAAAGTACCACTTTACGCACGAACAAACATAGCGAAAAGTGAACTTTTTCGGCAGGTATTGCAAAATATACTGTTTTAAATTGTGCTAGTCGCTCCTTAAGTACGGAACTCAACTGCGAAGTATAAACAAAATATATGGTGGGTTCTTGTTTTTTGCTCTCATAAGTCCCATATTTTTCTTTGAAAAAAGTAGGAAGCCTTGTAAAATCATTTCAGATTCTAAACAACAGTTCCACCGGGGCCTCAGCTGTCTCCTGTAGGTTGTTTGACTCTCAACCTAAATACAGAACACCTCGCTCGCTCTCATTTCTTCCAGGCTTGCCCGGGGCGAGCGTTTCGCCTCTCAATTTTAATCAGCGGTTTCCAAAGTCAAACAGATCTATAAAATTTTCACTGAGAAAAGTTCAGAATTCGAGCTGAAGAAAATTGAAATTTAATGAAAAATTCATGAAATTTCACATTTCAAATAGCAGAAACCTTCCCTGAATTCTCAGTCGCCCGCTGGATATTGCTTTTACTCTCGCCAAAATATGGAGCACTTCACTACATCGCAAACCACTCGTGTCTAAAGTAGGAATGGCATATGCAATGTTTTCCTCCTTCTTTCTCTAAGTTTCCCATTTCTTTTTATTTTTTGAAAATTGAGGGATCCTTGTAGAATTGCATGTCGATATAGCTCCCGTGAACAAGTCTCTATCGTTTTATTTTCCAAAATATCGAAGACATAAATGTCCCAGACAATCGAGTAATCAATTGCCAACGAAATTCCATAAATCTTGGGTCAATTTTACGACACACGTGCCGGGTTTGATATCACTTTTAATCAACGGTCTCCAATGTCAAATGCGGATATTCACCATTTTGAATGTGATACGTACATAAAACTGGGGAAAGGGAGGGGGAGAGCCAGTCGTTCTTCTAGTTCCAGTTGATGGTTGTGTATTTAGTTTGAATGGCGACGCACGCACTGAATACGATATTCATATGGCTCTATTTTGTATTGAATGGTTGACGAGTGACAATGCAAAATGTTTGCCAGCACTCGTGTACTTCTGCGCGGAATATCCTCGCCGTAATGCGAGACTCTCCTGTCCAGAATACACACGTATTTGCACAATCTACACATCAATCTCATTTTTTTTTTCGTCGTTTGCCGCGTTTCAACAGCGATTGTATGTTTGTCTTGGCGCAAATAACGTAACGGCGGGGGGGGGGGGGGGGGGGGGGGGGGCAGGGGACCATTGAAGTTTTATTTATCGTTTCATCAGAATCCGTGGGAGACGGCCGGAGAGGAGCGGCACCGGCATAAGCGAGAAATGGAAAAGATATAAAAGAGGGATACAGTGTTGGAGAACGCGTTCGAACAAAGAGCTTTCATCAGTGAGCTTTTTCACATTGTGGGGGATTTTATGCATAGGTGAGAGAGGATTTTTGTTTTGTGTGTTTAAAAAATATTTGTTGGCGGTTTCGTGCTTAATCTCTCAACCATTCAATCGTTGCATCTATGCATTTTTTTTCCGCTCCACATTTTCTGCTTGACTGCAGCCGGGCAAATCCATATTTTTGTCTTTTTGGGGCATCTGCGAAATTATTGTAGCGCAAGGATTTACCAGGGATTCATAATATTATGGAGATTAGCTCACTGAGAGCGGCAACTCGAGGGGCAGTGGGGAAAAATAACTTTACAATTCAAGTTGGACATTTCACTTGGTATGTGTATCCTATTAGGAGAGAATTGAAATTTTCGTGGTTGCCATTTCACTGGAGTTCAATGAGATTACCATTTATTGCAGGTGAAAATAACAGGTTTAAAAAATGTTAATGGAATATCAGAATATCTAGGATAATCTTTCATGATGAACCAATAGAACACGAATTAGGAGACACGAGATACTGCGGGGAAACAGAACAAATCCTGTTTCACTTATTCATTCTCACATACGCTACGGCTTAAGTCACCGGATTAGCTGTTTGGGACATGCAGTTGCAAGGGACATCTACAATACATGAGATTTACGATCATCCGGGAATTTACCTACGAAAACCGAGTGAGTCTTGTTGCCTTCCACTATGACCCAAATAATTTTCTTTCTACCTTCTCAAATGAACTGCGGAATAAAGCCTGAACATCATTTCTGAATCCATTAGAGGCTGCCGCTAGAGTTGGGGTAGTGTTGGGTTAAGATGGTGGCTCAATACCGGCTGGTGATAATATGGTAGACACATCCTTGATTAGTAATTAGACCAGATAACCCTCGATTAGAGGTACTCGAGTGAGGTCTGGGAGTAGGCTCAATTCGAGCAAGGGCTGGAAATAATAGAGGGAGATGAGAGAGCGGAAGAGAGAGAGAGAGAGAGAGAGTAAATAGGACGGGAGACTGGCAATAGGTGGCGAATAGAGGCTCTTGGCAAATATTTGTCGGATATATAGCATCTCAACGGCATCAGGAAGAATCCTCGAGGAAGAGTACAACTTCCCGAAATACCCTCAACTGCTCCTATTCCCACAGTCTAAATATATCTGGGATTTTATTATCACTAAATGTAGCTTTCCTTATCCTCCTTTTTTCTCATCCCCCCCTCATTGAATTCTAGGACGACCTTCTTTTTCAAAACACACGCTCACAATAGAAAAGAAAAGGAATATGAGTTGAAGAAAATACATATGTATTGTCGAGCTCTGCCAGGGGGAGAGGCGATTAATTCTGAATAAATGGAGAATTCTAAAAAAACTTCAGCAACATTTATTGAAGCTTCACAACCACAATTTGTTTGAATAACTGAATAATTATTTGAAAGAGGTAGAAACATAGTGAATGAAACGGCAGGAGCTTCATCTTCTTCGAGGAGATACTTTTTTCCGCCCCCCCCCTCCCCCCCCCCCTCCTTCCCCCTTCAGAAGTTTACACAGGCACAAAGGCACAATCTCAGTTACAGTACTTTGGGGTAATAAAAGGGTATTGCATTTTTCAATTTTGAAGGCAAATCCTGGGTAAACAGTGGGGGAGGGGGGGGGGGGTGGTGGTGGTGAGAAATAAAAGTCACGGTTGAAAATGAAAATAGTTCTTCAATTGGGTTGCCAAGTGAACTGTTTTCCGGTTCAGTTCTAGCGGGCACGATTCCTATCGTTATTCAGAGGAAATGAAAGAAGTGGAATGTTGAGGGAGGAAAGAAATGAAAAAAAAAAGTGTAATAGAATGGATAAAAAGAGATGAGTTTTCAAAGCGAGAACGAGCTTGAGAAAAGGGACGACTCTCCATTATGCAGCGAGTTTAACGCATCCATATGGATAAGCCTGCTAGTTCAACTCATCCTCTTTCGGGAACACGACTTGGGCTATTTCGAAATGCTTTGCTGTAACCATCGCCGAGGAAGAACGAATGAGGGAGCAGTGGGGCGGGGGAGAGGCAAAGGGGGTCGTGGCGTTGGCAAAAAAAAATAACTCCGTTTTTTTTCATACCCGGCCCAACTATCCATCAACTATTTGCACGTGTAGAAGATCCAGTAAAAGTTTTGCATATATCGAGGACAAAAAATGTATGCTCGGACGCTGTTGAAAATTGCACAAAATTATCTCAAATATGTTATAACGCTGGGGCTACGAGTATTAACCAGGTGCATGTTAACGAGCCCCCCCCCCCCTCCCCACCCCTCAAAAGGGGAACATTTTACGTTGAAAAAAAAAATACGGTTATATTAACGAGATCTGAATTGCTTCGACTACGACGAGAGGAAGAGGTGGTTCTGCGACTACGTAATTAAAGGAACCAGACGAAAGTTTTTCGGGAGCTGATTCGCCGAGCGCTTTCAAAGAACGAGTTTTCGACCCATTAGCGAAAGTGGAAGATAGAGATAAACCGAGGAGACGAATACTTGTTACAAGTACAAAGTCAAGATTTAACTATATCTATGTCTTTCGCTATATTCGTTAATTCGTACCAAAATACCACTTCAGTTTCATTCTCAGCGTCTCCGGGCTGCTTTTACCAGGGTAATGGGCTTGATTAAAAAAATTTCCAACAACTTCAGGGAGAACCTCTCTGATTCCATTAAAGGTTCAAACTCGAGGGAGGAAGATTTTATTGGTGGCTCTCTGGCATCGGCATTGTGAATTGAAGAGACAAGTCGATGGAAGTTGGTAGTAGGATGATTTTACTAGACCAATAACATACTTTAACCCCGGATAGAGAGCTATTCTCATCCTCTGTTGAGACTTTACCTTTCATAAGAAATCAATTCAGCTCGAGATTTAAGTCAACATCGATGTAGTTTCATCCATTAGGATATGATAGAATTTATCGTATTGAGAAATCTCGCAGCAGCAAACTCACGGTTGAGACAATACTTTCCCATAATGGCAAGGTCAATTTCAAATGTCTATATTCAAATAGAACACGGTGAATAAATCAGTTTGATATACAATTGTGGGTTATATTTGCTACCCCAGGTCTTTTGTCTCTCACCCCAGCCGTAGTTTCAACGATTTCAGGGGAAACACGAAAATAAGACGAAAAGCGAGAGCATAGGAAATTGGCAACGCCTCGACAGTTTGTTCGACCCTTCCAGCTGCTTGAACTTTCGCTTCTCTCACTTACATGACTCTTCCTCAAACACACCAACCAGGGGTCTAATAAAATGGCTGTGAACGCTAGAGGAGAGCGATCGATTTCGCTGTACTTCCCACAACAGTACAACCCATCGCATTTAGTTTTCATCAGTGAAGCTTTTGTACCGTCTCCATAAATAATAATTAAACTGACGGGCGGGATCAGTGGCGTTGAAAATACACCGATGGCTCGTCGAACAGCTCGTCAAGGGTTGACAGCTGTCCTAGATAACGAATGACTCGGAAAATACGCGCAATGATGATGGAATAAAAAATATTGATATTGCGAGAATGAAAAAAAATATTAACGAAAATGGGGGAGTGTATGGAGGAGGTATGATGACAATCCATGGACACTGTAACTGCTTGTAGAGGTGGAGATGTTGATAGAATTGCAGTGGCAAGTATTCAAGCGAGAGAATTTCTTCCAATATTTATTCAATCGTGAAGGTACTTTTAATTAACTCGAGTATGGAGCCTTCTTCAATTATACTCGTCGATGTCCTCTACATGACATGGCTAAACCATTCGGGATTGCTTCACACATGCGCGCAATTGTGTATTGTCATTGTGGATTGAATTTAAACGGAAATGTAAAAACGCATATTTTATTTATGTGGAAAAAAAAAGAAGTGGTTGTCTTGATAGCGGGCAACTGGGAGATCCGATATTCGATCTTGAAAATAGGTCGCGCTTTGTTCCGAACAAAGAGTTTTCAACCCCAAAAAAGCTCGTATCTTCGAGTTCGTGTGCGTTTTCCAAATTACCTCCTGTTCTATTTTCCTCCTCTCAAAACCAATTTTATTCATTTTTTTATGCATCGTAATATTTTTTTTTCCAAGTATGTTTTTTGTTTCCATTGGGCATGCACTTCACACTGACAAGGGCACAAAAACTTGTGTGTGGAGGCTGTATAAAGACGGGAAGCCCATTCGAAAAAGCTGGCTCGTTGGATAATCCGTACGGGTGAAATAATGGCGGCTTTCGCAAAGCCCGAGGGAGGGGAGAAGAGCTTTTCTATTGAAAGTAAATTCCACAGTCGTTCTAGTTTCTTTTTTTCTTAAGAAGCTTCATATCGCCATTTTACAGGGAACACGGCTACGTGTTAGACTGAAACATTCCCGTTATAGCCAGGTTTAGATATGGAAAGTTGCCTTGAAAATAAAAAATAATGTAAATTTCCGGGGAAATGCAACCGTCACGCATTAAAAAATATATCAGAATAATTTTCTAAAATTTTGTGATAGTATTTCTAGTTCGTAACTTGAATTATATAAGCTTTTTCACCGAGGATTATTATTTATTTTCATCGAGGATACTAATTTTAAAAAAACTGAAATTTTCGTACAATAAAATTCTATATAAAATATACTTGAAAATAATATAAAAATATAAATCTAATACAACTATCAAGCGAATTTTTCGTCAGGATTTTTTATTAATTTTTTCTGCTGGGTCAGGTGTATTGATTTTTCAAAACGGAAAGAATACACTGACAAAAAAATATAATTTAGCCAATCAAATATTCTTCTGACAAGAATTCAAAGCGAAAATTCTATAGAAATTTCAAGGATTTCATTGTTCAAAACAAATGTTCGGCAACATGAAATTTTTCTCTCAGTAGATACGCAGATCCTATATTACTAAAGGAGATGATGCGGAAGTATCGCAATTTTTGCGAGAATCAATGGTTTTTTTTATCGAGTTTAATATCGAGTTAGAGTGAGAATCGATATGGTGAAACGTCATATCCTGTTATATGGGGTAAAAAAAGCCGTATTTTGCATTTCTTTCAGGATCAGAGAAACAACAATCATGAAGGATACCGATACAGAACATATCATTACTATCTCAACGAAACAGCTTTAACCTTAATTTTGTGTTTCTGTCATATTAACGTGAAAAATAACCGTTTAATGGTGATTTCAATTGATTGATTAGGGTGTCAAGGGATTTCTATTAAATGAAGTATGAATAATCAAGTGAAAAATTCCTATGAGCAAATTATCATTGTTCTTGAAAATACGATTCGGGGAGTTATATTGATCGCTTATTTCGATTGACGATTAGATAGATATAATGATCATACGATAAGCCGTGTAAAATTGAATGGGAGGGCACGCATAGCGCGCCTTCTTTTGATGATATTTGCAAAAATTATAAGATGAAGATGATATTCATGTTGTTGATGTTTTTTCAATGAAAAAACTATGATAATGTGGAAATTACAGAGGGAGCGCGCACAGCGTGCTTTATAATGCTAGTCGTATTATAAAAAGAAGAGCAACATATCGTCTCGAAAATCTCGAATCGAATCGAAATCCCGCAAAGTTGTTCTCACAATCCCATTGGTCATTTCAATTTCCAGCGCTAATTTCAAACAGGAAGAATCGTTGCAGTTCGCCCATGTTTATTGACATCAATCAATCAAGTTTTTAAGTATTTCGCATTCCGTTGTCAAGAGTGATTGCAGTAACATTGCATGACATTTATCTATTATATTCTAAAAGGGACACGCTTAACACGTTATCGTTTCGTTATCGGTTGAAACTGACGACACTGCGCCAATAACTGTCATGGCGTCCAGTTTCACTAGCCACTCAAAACCTTAACACAACAAGCGCTCAGTCCCTTTATAATACAGCGGGCGGTAGCCCGCGTTCGGGCTTGTATGTAAATTTTAAGATGACTGTAAGAACGAAATGTATTACAGAAGACTTCCGCGGTATCGGATATTTAATACCAGATAATATCAGAATATTACTGATACTCTGTATTCATACATGCTACCGGATTAAATGAAATTCTCAAATGGTTCATGTAATATGATATAGGGAAATCGTGAAAGCTATCGCGCTTGTTAAGATCAAAATTACGTCGCCTTTGGGGAAATGTACGAGTCAAGAAAAGCATAAAGGTTAAGGAGCTACTTTCCGCGAAATACAGAAGGGAAGAGGTAACAACTACAAGTGGATTACGAAAATCGATGAGAGCTGCATCATACCTATATTCCAGGTAGTTGGGCAATTTAATGTCTGTCTGTTTGATGAAGTTATGGAGTTGCTACGAGTCCACCGGGAAATGAATTCTCGAGTCTCTTACCTGCAACATGAAATGAGAGGAAAAATTAAGCGTATAGTTTTGGTAAAATGCAATCCACCGCTGATGCTCGTGGAGTGCCAAACAAAGGTTTCTAACCGACGCTAGAAACTTGATGCGTAGGATTATTTGCACTGAATCGCGTTACGAATTTACTTGTGCAGTCGGTCTGTAAGTTGAGTACATTGATATGGAAAAGATATCGTTCTCTACCCTTAATTGCTATGCAAATTGAGTTGAAAGCTGAATTTATGAAGGTGTAACTCCTGGATACGAGTGATAAATCCACATCAGCGGAAAAAAATGTAAAGGTCCACCTCGTGGACTGGGAACATTTGCGAATGTTGAGATTCAACTGAAGCATTTAAGCATCGTTATTCGAAATATCCCCGTAGCAATCAATTCCACTCAAATTGAACAGATATCTGACTTTATATTCTTTATTTTGCCCTTTTACTAGTAAATTACGACCCAAAGCCGGAAAGCTGGATTTCCCGGCGCAGGTGATAGAAGTCGGAGGCGAAACCGGGGCATCCAACTTTCTGGCCGTGTGTCGTATACTATTTTTCTTCATCTCCATGTGAAAGTACGCTTAATTAGAAAAATTGGTAAATATTATTGATATTTGCCATTTCAACTTTTGTGGCCTACATGAGCGTCCTTCCGGCCACTGCGCGTACTACCTGAGGCAGTAGGAGGCGGATGTCCGCCCGACTTTTGCAAAACTGAGACGTAACCGAGGTTTTGCTGGTCGGGGCAGGCAAGAGGTGGAAAATAATTAAAAATCCAAAAGTATCATGTTTTGTATTTCAACATGTTTATTAGCCTAATATTGTCCTTGGCATTCGATGTTTTGCCTAACATGCTCCAAATGCTCCATAAAGTGGGTGATTTTAATTTCACCTTCAAGTTCTCAAAGTAAACAATTAAATTGTTTTCTTCTGAGGTCGCCAGTGAACTGCGATTGTCCTCCCGTCACTTCTTATACGCATTACACACTAGTAGTTATCGGTGGGCTGATTTCATTGGTAGGATTTCATTTTGCACAATAACTGTTGCTTCTGCGTCAAAGTTCCTCAGAATTTCTTCCTCCTCAGCAGAACCCTCAGATAACGATAGGTCCATTTTCGAGGTTATGCTCGTATTGTCTGTTGTATAACCACTATATATTTTAAACGAGTGATTATTCTTATCTTGTGAGATCGGAATCTCCAAATTATCCATTATAAATAGTTCTAGAAAATACTCCTTTATCCTTGCAACTAAATATATAGATAAATACTTTTAACGTAGTACGTAATCTGTAGAACCTAATATCATAGGAAACCGTTTGTAATTACTAGAAACATCTAAATATTGTGAATATGCATCCCAAGCAAATAGCGCCAAATGTTCCCTGAACCTTTGGGCCTTTAGCCCTCCAATATAACGATTACCCCCAATCCTCTCAAAAAACTCTCTCCCAAGACATCCCTCAATTTCCTTATTTTTAGTCAGTCTAGAAACTCTCATTACATGAGACACATGACTCTCTGACAAGTACCGCGTTCCTTCGAAATAATCTCCAGTTGTAATGATTTGAGTGCCTTTCACGAATAAAGAAATATTAAACTTATTCGTTACTACAAACATTGAAACACAACATGTCATGCACTGGCACAATCGGCTTTAGTGCGTGTTTGCCAACACTCGCGACGAAAGAATGGCGCTGTAACCGTGCTGGCCACCAAAGGGGATGAAGAAAAATTGATTTTCCAACGTATCTCATACAATTTTCAGATTAAAAATTGATAAAATACTTTAGTTTCACTACAATTTCGCCTAGTTTGTCATTCAGAATTCAAAAATTTATGGAAAAATCCATGAGAACTACACGTTTTTGCTCAATTATGCAGAATATCATGAAACGTGCACTCTCCAAGTTTTTTTCCATTGACACAAGAAAGATATCGCCCTCAACCCTTAATTCCAATGCAAATTGACTTGAAAGCTGGAGTTATAAAGTTGTAACTCCAGGAAGCGAGTGGAAAATCTACACGAGCGTAGGAAAAAAAAATAAATTATTTATTCGGATTATGCGCGATCCGGTTGGTGGAGTTCGCCGATTGAATGTGCAAATTGAATGGTAGGAAATGAATATAAATTGAACTACGTATCGATTCCTGGAGACTCTCGGCCCACAGGCTCGATTATTCTTAACGAGGAGTCGTAAGAATTTAAATACGTGACAGCTCCTTCCCGATTGGTGGAACGACGAATTCTCCGATTCATTGAATTTGAAAGTGAGCCGCCGAGGCCATCCCATTAGTAAAACATCCCCGAAATAGGTGATGAAGGGAGGGAAAACGGATGGAGTGAAGTATAATTATCTCATTTGTAGAAGCACCAGAGCGCCCTCGGGACGGGATGATGATCGATGAAGGGGCGCCTGTCGATTAACACTTACGGCACTCTTGACATTTCCGACGGTCACTCGACATTTCTCATGAACACGTGCCAGTGTCACTGCATTATTAGCCCATCAAATTTTTACATCCATCGTGATCGTCATGCAAACGCTTGCCATGACGTCAACATTTATATTTCATATTTGGAAAAATTTTTCCTCAAAATTACGCAACTCACAGTTCGCCTACACTGAGGCAAAACATTAATTTTGACAAAGTTCATTCGCTTAATACCAATTAATAGTTTCTTGTCAATTTATTACATCATGAACTCTGATAAGGAACATAATTCTTGGAGCGAGAAATGAAAATACTTCAACAGAATGACAGTTTCACGTCCCGAGTGAATTTTTCAATTTTCTCAAGGCCAGAAATGATGTACTTCACATAACCTCTTGTAGTTGTATTCTATCTGGTCTTTTATTCCTATCAGGACTTCTATAACGTAAGGTCTTGTTCAAAGAATATTTTTTTTAAGTTCCATTTTTGATACTCTTCACTAGAGAAAAATAAAAATTTTCCAATGAAATGTCCTTCCGCGAGGAATTTAGAGCCCTTTTTGGATATTATAGGAATTCGGAGCATTTGGTGGTCCAAAACGAATGTTTAAAAATTATATTTTTTTTTTCAGTGTTGGATTGTCAATGAAAGTGTTCAGTGAGCAATCGCAACAAGGACTTCTCAGTTAGATATTATGAGTCATCAATTCAAGAATTCATGGATTCTCACAATCCATCAAACTCTAGATCTAATGTAAACTGGATGAATTTATGGGGCGACTCATGCTGACAATTAAAGATTTTCCCGACGCAAGAGAATCAAAATTTGTTGAAAGACCTTTTTTCCCTCGGTATGAGAGCAAAATAATTTATCTAACAATTCACATGTTTTTGAATTGATGGGAAAATACTTTCTTGTACGGAGTCAATATTTTTTGTCAAAAGTATTGTTTTCTCTCAGTGTATCGATTACGGAATTCATTCAGAAAAATTTAGAGAAAGCGGTATAATTTTTCCGGTAATTCACATTGAAATTATGAAACGGCTGTGGAATTGTTTGGCGATTTCAGGTCAGAATTACTAGTCCGGCGGATGCGATACGCCAACTACGCTACGGAAACTTGGCACACAATTACTGTTTTTAATGAATATTTTTCTCCTCTCATAGCATATTTACGCCTGTATATAGGGCAGAGAATTAAAAAATACTGAACCCTGTAATCCGATTCTTTTTTTTTATCAGATCTGGGGTTTTTGAAAACAAAGTTGGAAACAGATTTTCGGCCATTGATAATTCTGGGCTATTGATTTATTGAGGTATTTGCGAATTGGTGAGTGGACCCAGACTGTCCGAGGCCTATGGAATTTTTAGGGACGGCTTCATTGGATTTTGTCGAATGTAAAAGAGCAATTTTTATTTTCACAGTAAACATTATTTTTTTCTGGAGTAACCCAACTGGAGCAAACAGATTTTATAATATCTAAAAGAATTAAGGGATATCAGAGAAAATGAAAAGAACATTTATCTAATTATCATTTTGTGACGTTTCATAAATGTAGTTTTGATTTTCTCCAACATCCCCTGATCATCTTGGATATTTAACAATTATAGAGATAAACCAGACCATACATTTTCTAATTTTTGCCAGCAAATTGAAAATTTTCCTTGAATATACCCCGGTATCGCAGCTTTTCATTGTAAATTTCAAATTTAAATGCGCTTTTCAATCGCAACAGAAAAAATAGTTTTATAAGAATATACGAAATTACATTTAATGTTGAATTGTTAAAAATATTAATCGGAATTTTCCCGAACTTCCACTAGTATTGTTTTGAACACTTCAACTGAAAATAAAGAGAGCTACTGAATTTTCCATGGATTTCTCAATTTTGGAGCGCCAAATTCCGAGAAATTTCCAAGAAACTACATATGTCCTGCCAATAGCAACCGAGAATTTATAACCTATCGCTAAAACGTTCACCTTTCCCATAAAATTGAAAATAAGTGCGGAATGTTGGAAAGAAGGGGCAATGCGATAAATTAACTAGATGGTTGTTCACATGGGAAATTTGTTGGCGTTCACCGAGGTTCCAAAGCATCGGATTCTCACAACCGCAGGGATATCGTAAAATACACAGCTCTACACGTACAGAATTCCGACATGGACAGTTAGCCTTTTGTTCACTACCCAGGTTTAATTAGATATCCATCATTATTGGAGCAAATTTAATTAAACGGCCAACGAACATCGGAATTTTTCGGGAGGATTTTCCCCTCAATATCGACAGCACCGGAACCCTCAGGGCTCGACCCTCTCATTTGATTTTCAGATTGACCATTTCAAATAACAATTCTTTGGTATTCAGCTGTGGATAGTATTCGATTGATGTTCCACTTTTACCAGTCCATGGCCTTGGTTTCATTTCATATTCAACTGAGGAATCGGAATAGAAAAGAGCTGTCGAGAGAAACAAACCCTTGGGCGTTTTTTTTCGAAATAACCGTGTGGAAGAGAATGATTCAATTGATACTGCTTCGAATTCCCCCGGAGATACAAACATAGTAAACATGACTGTTGGACATTTTTTGTAATGGAACAATAGTAAGCCAGAAAAGTGCAGCAACTCAATGAAACGAAACTCAAGTTCATAAAAAGTTTCAAAGGCATTTCCATGGTATATTTACAAAATTCGTCCATAAAGAGTACAGTCAGAAGTTATATTTGGTTTTTTTTTTCTTAAAAATATTCTCTTATACTTTTTGTCCTTACATATCAGTCAGAAATGAATGAATTGCACTTAAGGCCTGGGTGTAATACTCCGTTAACTCAAAATCAGTGTGATTAATTGCCAGAACAATCATCATTAAATTGCACGAAAAGCTAATTTCCGATATGAGGGCTTGATTTCTGCAGGTCGTAAACTAGGTCTGCTGACGATTTCATAATTTTTTCAAGTGTAATCCGTTACGGCGTTTTTGACGTAACAAATTATTACACCCGGGCCTTAAGATCCGGCTGTACCGTCAACCGAACGTTATCTAGATTGTTTTGTTTTGAAATTTTATCTGGAAGGCACTTATTTGGAAACTCATTTTCTGTAATAAATAGACCTCTGAGAATAATAAATATATATTTGAAAAAGAACATTAAAGAAAGTTTAAAAAATGCGGAAAATTTTCCACATTTTCAAAGAGGCTTTTTTTAATTAATTCCCTAGTCCGGAGTATTGCAAGATTTCGCATTTCGATCTCCTTAACCGCCATGTTGTCGTCAATGGGACACCATTTGCCGTGGTAATTATCCATTTTTGAGTTGATTCTCTACTCCCTTGTTTCTCAATATTTCTCAAAAAGGCTCTTTGAAAATGTTCCGAATTGTTTCTAATTTTTTTCAAATATATATTTAGAATTCTCGGGGATCTACTCAATACACAAAATGAGTTTCTAAATAGATACATTGTTAGATTAGAAAACCAAAACAAAAACAATCTGCATAACGCCCCTCTGGAGGTACACCCGGGCCTTAAGGAGAAAAAATGCAATATTTTTGGTTTAATTGCTCCGAAATGACCAATTTCCATTGTCTTTTCCCCGTGAATTTCATCTCATATTCCCTCGGTAACTAGTAAACGTACTCATTGAAGGCCTGTTCTTATATAACAATGGTAAACAAACGAAGTTGAGCGCCTTAATGAAACTCCACTCAAGTTCATAAAAAGTTTAACAAGATTTCCATGTTTTAGTTAAAAAATTAATCCCTAATGAGTACAATAGCAAGTTATCCATTTAGGCGCAGTTTTTCGGGATAAACAAAGCTTTATAGAATACGATAAAATCATGAATTCATTGAAATAAAAAATTTCGCTTAATTTTTCATGAAAAATCAGTGCTCAGAAATGAAGGGATTGTATTCATGAAAAAAAAGGAGTCATGTCAGTTTAATTGGTATGAAATGAGCAGTTTCCATTCTCTATTCCCCGTGAATTTCATCTCACATTCCCTCGGTAGCTGGTAAACATCGTTGGCAAAGACAAGTCGTAATATAACAATGATAAACAAACAAAGTGGAGCGCCTCAATGAAACTAAACTCAAGTTCATAAAAACTTTCGCAGACATTTTCGTGTTTTATACAAAAATGCATTCACAAGGAGGAAAATACAGGGGAAGTTGTAATGTCCTGTCAGAATATATTCATGCCCATCTAGTTAGTCATGATAAACAGAATTATCAGAACTGTAAGACAACAAACGAACAAGGGATTTGAAACTCCAAAGTTGGGTCCCCTTGAGATTGACGAGACTCCTGTTAACTCATGTGTATTCCGACATTCTCCTATCACTCTTGTCTCTCCTACCTTGTAAAACGTTGGTAAGAAAAAAAAACAGACACATCCGACCCTCATTTATATGCTCGTTGAATGCACGAATTCTCAGTCGTATATGTTACTATAATCCCTGACATACGTCACTCAGAGAGATTCAACGGGACGAGTCCCTTTTGCATTTTGTGTTTGGGTCAGGGAAAATTCCAGCAGACGGGTGAGTGAATTGCGGAGGGATCGGGAGGGCGCCAAGGCTGGCTTTTGTATTAAACCCACGAGCCGTTAAGATAACGATGAAATCCGTCAGGACGACGGTTAAGAACCCGCCCGGTGATACTGTTACGAGCAAAGTTTTCCCTGCACTTGTCCTTCAACTCGCTAACGCAAGAAAAAAAAACGAAGAGCACTAGAGCGACAGTGAAAAAGAAGGTCATTCGTGTATTCTTGGGAATGGATGGAGGAAGAAGTGCAGGCCAAACCCTCGACATTCTGACTCTCTCCAGGTCCTTCCAAAAAATATTAGAAAATATGTGGATAAAAAAATTGTATCCAAGCAAGGATTATAAACTAATCGTTCGATTATAGATAATACGTCTTCCTAATTGTTAATTGCATTTACACCCGAGTAGAAAGTTCATTCGGCTATCCGAATCTAATCTACGCCGAATTCGGCGCAATTTCGGTTTTCGTTCGGCATGCAGAATACGGTATGCCTTATCAGGGCTGAATTAGCGCCGAATGAGCCACGACGCGAATCTCGTTTTTAATTAGGCATGCCGAATGAGCCTTTTCTTTAATCTTTAAAAAAATGTCCACGTAGATTAAATTATTCATAAATATTGCATTACCCGTATTTTTTACTTCAGGATTCATCTAAGTTCAATATGGCAAATCCAATTCGCCCCTGATTAGGACCAAATTAGGCATGCCGAATGAGACTTAGAAAAGTTTTGGCCGTCAAAAAAAAATTACAATAGAAGGATAAAGGAGAGGAGGAGTTAGACGCAGAGGAGGGTGATTAGCGGGAAAATTCTA
>JAPYZM010001633.1:0-17295 GCA_030522845.1 Psyttalia concolor
AACATTTTTGTTCACTTGTTACGAAAGATACTATTGTATCACGCTCTGTCGGAAAAGTAATTTTTTCGACACATTGAGATGAAAAATGTTGTTGGTAACTCATGAAAAAAACTGATTTTTTCATTCACTTGTTACGAAATATACTCTTTCACACTGCTCTACTTCAAAATTAATAAAAAAATTGTTAGAGGTATAGATACGCCGACAACATTCTACACATGAAGAAGTAGTTCGCGAAATTGCAGTATGGGCTGTCCCAAAAATAATCGTCCTTGTGCGAAACCCAAATTTTCTTTTACCAATAAAAAAAAATGAAGAACAATTAGTGTACTTCTAAAAATTCTTCTTCGAGTACTTGAAAGCAGTGAGAGTATACCCAACGTTACGGTTACAGCAAGATAATTGTAAGACTCTTAGCCCCCAAGGGTCGAACGTCGCACGAGTGATAAGTGATGCGAGTGGACCGTATGACCTTCGTGAAATTCACTTCATTAATTTTTAATAAACCAATTCCAAACGCCCGACTTTTGCGATGAACTTTTCGGGTCCTATTGCTGATAAATCGTCATCTCTTTGCTAATTGTAATATTGTTTGCCACAATGAAACCGAAAACCTCGTCTCACATTCCTCAGTTCACTTTAATTAGCATTAGCTTGGAATTACAGGTATTGAAAAGTGTATTCAAAGTGTAAGTTCACTCGCTGATTCATATAAACTTATTACATATATTCAAACAAATCATTAAATGGAAAATGAGGAAGAGAGGGGCACAATGGGCCGTGATTACTGGCCCATATCGTCGGATTGAATAATAGAATTCAGATGTACATCTTGAAAATAAGCGAGACATCAAGAGATTCCATCCTTTCACTGTCAAACTGTCGTCAACTCAAGACAGTCCATTTTGCCCTTTTCTTCCTTACCCAAGATTAAAAAAAGCACTTTCTTTTTTTACTTCTCACCTATGCTTGTATAATTATTTTTTCATTAGTCTCCTGCTAATTACGCAAGTCAATGATATTTACGAAACTGTTACGATAATTTTCGACCGATCAAAACACTAAGAGTTGTTAATTACCAATAAACTATTATCGATATTTTCTGTCTCCTAATAACTTCGTTTACCGAATGCTTGTTCAAGTCATTGTGATAATTATCGTAATTAGATTATTACGACGTGATGACTAGGCAATATTCCACAATCAGCTGATAACTGATAACTTCCGTGGAGATGCAAGCGGAAAAAAAATAACGTTATGAAATTTCGTTCATTATGAGTCGGCATTATGATAATTTTGTTCTATATATTTTTAAAATGCTTCAGATAGTGAATATTTTTTGAATATTGATATAGTATATAATGACACGTAATGACACGTAGCGCAAAAATTGAATCATTACGATCTTAAAAAGTAGTCAACAAATTTTACAAAAAAAATGGCGATGGCTAATGACGTTAATAATTGTTGCAATAGGAATCATCCGAAGAATCTGGGAGAGGAAGATTGAAATAAAAATAACAAACCACATATTTAATTTTTAATTCATAAAATTTATTTCGATTTATTAAATTTCATATACATATTATATGCCTAAATAATGAGCTCTTTACACATTATATCATAGAACAATAATTGTAATACGGCGTTTACGATAATATAATCGAAGAACTCGTTTCATATTTATATATTCACTTCAATTAGTATTAATTATGAATCAAAGTTATCATACAATATAACACATGTGTAAGTTTACTTGTTGTTTCACATAAGTTTAGCTATGATTTTACGTAGTCATCGTATTATACATACACATATATATTAAAATAAATCGTAACAAGTGGAAAACTGCGAAGAAGAAAAAAACAATTTTTCCCCCTTCTCATCTACTTGTATTATTATTTTTTCTCATTTGTCGCATGCTGTAGTACGCGTGTTAATTATACTTACGAAATTGTTACGATAATTTTCGACTATTTACAACACCAAGAGTTGTTAATTACCAACGAACTATTATTAATATTGTTTTCAGCTGATAACTTAGTTTACCGAATGTTTGATCGAGTCATTGCGATAATTGCTACGGCCGGATGACAATCGCCTGTAATGAGCCATATGACTGATCACCTCAGTGGGAGTTCAAGCGAGGGAATAAAAAAGATAAATACGAAATATTATTCATCATGACTCGTCATTATGCATCATTTTTGCTTCCTAAATAATACTTTCTTTGAAGTATCAACATAATATGCAATACTGATACTTGGCTTTAGTTTCTTTTTAATTACGATCTAAATTCAGAACAAAGTGAAAACGTGTATTTACATAATTGTGTCATCACTTTCCATGAAAAACAGAATAACGATAAAAAAATATGTTGATTTTTTTTTCTGTTAGCAGACGTAAGAAAAATAATATTCGACAGGGCATATTCTGTATTTTTTTTTACTAGTCAATGAAATAATTGCACGGAATTGCTTTGCTGAGTGAGAGTTTGAACGATTTATGGCCGATATTTTTCACTTATCAAGTGTTTTCATTGTGATATTCATGTTGAGACAGATAAAATAGCCTACCCCCCAGTTAAATCTATATAATTGTTATTGGTTTTAGCAGATTTGTCATGTTTGTCTTAGAAAAGAAAAAATTGTCTATAGCATATCGGAGGATTTGAGACATTGCACCATGGGCCTTTATGTATTCTATGTATCATATGTTTTATTGAAAAATTGTTAAGCCATTGAAATTATGCATCGTGTTTATGTCTATTATACGCTACCATGAGGATTACTCCACCTCTTCATATTGATAATTATTTACAGTGTGCCTGCGTGAAGAAGATTACAGGTTTCGTTGCAATAGTTACATTGTATATTTATTAATGATTTCATCTGATCTATCAAATTAAACTCTATATCATTAGCAATTATTATTTTGTACATTGTTTGTAGTCATAGTCAAGACGAACTCTCATAATATTTCATCGTTGTTCATCTACTCATCAATATCTTTGTACCTTTCACGTTCGTCAATATTCCACTGAAATTCCAGTCGTAGAGTAAAATGTTTATTTTGATTGAAAATTTATGGAAATTTCATTTCCTCTCCTATTCATTTTTTACAAGACTCAGGGATTCATTCACCGGTGTTGGATTTTTAATTAAATTAAATTTAGTGAGAATTTGTTTTTTTTACATTTCTCGGGATATAATCCTCGAATGCCAATTCCCATTGGAATTCAATATTTACACATTTACATTGATCCAATTATTTTTGTTTACGATCATTGTACATTGGATAAATAGCCACATTGTGGCAAGCATTACTCATACGACCACATTTTCTCTAGATGTGCCACTTATTTGCCAGATTCCGGATGGTCGTGGTTAAACTTAAAATATAGAAATTTGCTTATTGACAGTAAATAACGTTATCTCCTCTCTGTTACACCGCAAAAATCCGGATATTATTCATAATTAACGACGATTTAATTTTTCTAATAAATTGTTGTCAGTTTTGTCACATTTTTTGTCGTGGATTCGTTTATCTTAAAATTTCTAAGTGATGCTCTCAAGCTCTCAACTATCATTTGTACCCGTTGTCTAATTATCTCTCGCCAATAGTTTGATCGTTATGATAATTATCGCAGATCACTTTGTTCAATTACTTTGTTATTTCACTGTATCGAGGAATAACCACTGTCGGCAAGAAAAATCACCTACTCTTATTAAAGATTCCTCTCAAAATTCCAATAGTTTTCGGTTCAACACGTACAGTTTACTATCCACTAATCGTCCCGGGCATTTACAGGTAAATATAAAATATAGATAAATTTTTGTTGAAAAAATAGGGAGCAAAGGAGAAGGTTGGCTTTCACAATTTTATCTATGTTTTTTGTTGTATTAAAAAAAAAAACGTGAAAATTGTTGAGCCAAATATGTCACATCTCATAGCACAACATATATCCTAATCTTTACGGTTCACATGATATTATCATTTATTAGCATTTGTATTTTTCACTATTCTACAGTATACGTGGATTCTACATTAATTAACATTAAATATTGTGATAAAGCTTACGCTTCAGATTATATATATATATATCTATATGCAATTGATATTTACATATTTTGAAGATGCATTACTGCACCCACCGTATCCTTTTTTTAATCCAATATGATAAAAATCTCAGCGTTTCCCCTATTTATGCTGAATTTTTCTCAACTTGAATAATTATTAAAAGCGGTATAAACATAAAACTGCATACGAGAATGAAAATGGCGATGACGTCCCGAGATTTTTTTGGATTTATCAAAAATCTTGGCATTTGTACAAAATATAATAGTTGAGATTTTTCATATTACAAAACTAAATACAGACATCGTTATTGCCAATTCAAAGACGACAGCAGCTTGATTCAGCGGACAGAAATAATATGCAAGGTAAAATGCATGGTCGGGGTTTTGGGGCAAAATGGAAACTATATATTTTTTAAAATATCTATAATTCGAGCATAAATTTCTCTTATGGTTTTTTAATCATCATATAGACTTTTCTCATTTTTTTTCCACTCAGTCTTGTTAGGCTCAATACGCCATATTACTCTTTTTCGAATTTTTGAGGATTTTTTTACGAATACAGTTTTTAATCTATTTTTGTTTGGAAATCGATTTTTTTCTCGTTTGATTGAATGTGGCATCAATTAACCCACTCTGTGAAGTGAATCATTAAAACTACATTCATTCAAACTAATGAATAATTTCAATTGAAAATGCCTACTTAACAAAAAAAAATTAAATAAATAAACACAAAACACAAAAAAGAGGATTTGACATAATAAGCATAACAAAACTGAAACCATTTGGTATTACTGTTTCCGTCTTTTTAACAATAAAAGAAACAAGATTCCAAAAAGAGAAAGTTCTTTTCAAGAAAAATATTTATTTTATCTTATCAGCAGTCCAACGACTTTCTAACACTTAAAAAAAACTAAGCCATTTTGTCCCTTCGTCCCTTGTTATTAAACGATAGCCCAAAGGATATATTGCGAATTAATCATAAATGTTGAAAATTAGTAAATTCTCTACGATCTCGCTGGTGGATGAGAATTACTGAAGTAGGATTTTTGAGGGGGAACAGAAGTGGTGGGAGGAAGGGTGGAGGGAGGAGGAGTGGTTGGGGTGAAGAGGGGGGCTGTGACGATGGCATTGGCGGTGGGGGGAAATTGGGGGGGATAGGGGTTTGAGCCTGGGGGGGCTTGGGGCACGAGAAATTGGGAGGGTTGCTTAGGTAGGGGGGGCTGGCTGGGAGCAACCACTGAAGGTGGTGTGAGGGGTGGATTTGGAGGCGTGAAATTTTGGTACTGCTGGCTGGACGTAGCCTTACCCGGCAACTGCGAGTAGTGAATTGGTGCTGAGCCCGGTGGTGGTATGTAGGGTTGAGGTGGCAGTTGAGGGGGCATTGACGGATTGTACGTCATTGCGGCACCTGCGAGGCTCACTTGGGGCGGGGAGGACAGCTTGCGAGCCTTCAGAATGGCTTCGGCCGTTAGACCTGCTGACAATAATACTGTTGATTAAATATTGCGAGCAATTTTCATTTTTTAAATGTTACATTTGCAATTTTTCGCGGGAATTACCGGATAGGAATATTAGCGTATTTGTATATATATTTCATAATAATAATTTTCGATAAAAATAAAGACAAAATCGAAAGGTATAACTGGAAAAATAATTATAAATGGTAACATCGGTTTTTCTTTTCCGGTCAAAAATGTAGATTTCGGTTATAAATGTTGTTATGCAACAAAACATTCGGAAAATATTCAATAATTTTGAAGTTCTTGAAGTTACGAATGGTCGGACTACCCGCCCTATTACCACCAAACTCTTTTTTTAGGTGTTCCAGCTCTTCATGATTATAAAGTGAAATGGAAATTGTTAAAAATACCAGTTAATGATTTTACCTTGTTTTCGAGCCCGTTCTTCCTCATCATCGCTTAGGAACAATCCAAATTCACGTTTCAGTCTTTCAGTAAGGTTTTCCCTCTGCCTTTCAACGAGAGTTGGTGCTGCTGACCAACCAATCGTTCCTTCCTCACCGCCTGTAAACACACTGAATCTTAGCCTTGCATAACAGCCTGCTTTTAAAACCATTTTACATCAAAATATGTGACAAGCTAACAACAATAATTCCAGAATTCCAGAAGTGATGGAACGAGACAATTATATTCCACTCGGCAATCAATTTTCATTGAGCATGTAGGAATACAAGGGATATATTCAATTTTGCATAAAGACTTTAGTGGCTATAATTTTTCTCTCAATGGAAAGAATTTTGTAGTTTTATTTGCGAAATAATCTATTAACGACAATTTATTAGAATCTTAAGACCCTGTGGACAGCTTAATCCATGTAATGATATCCTCGAAAAATCTCGAACTAGAATTATTATTCTATATTAATTGTTTCATATAAATTTACAACAATCAAAAATCATCTCTCCAGTTGTTATTTCAAATATGAATGATGAACCAGTATTTCCTCTGTTGATGCACGAATTTTCCGAGAGTAAAAATAGTGAAAAATATAATTCCTCAAGTGACCCAAGTTAACAACCAGACAGCATAACTGAATGTCACTGCTCCATACACATAAAATCTTTTCGTTGCTGAATTTGATATTTACTTGATAATAAAAGAATCATTTCAAATACTTGTGACTTCATTTTTCACCCACAGAAATTTAGAAAATTATCTCGTCCCACCACACCACAAGTACTGAAACCTCTCATCACTCAATTCCACTGCGAGAAAGACCTTTACCTTTTCGTTCCTCGCCATCAGGAGCCGTCAACAGCGACAGATTAGTCAACGCCGTTGCTGTCTCAGCATTAGTTTTCGCACTGTCCTCATCAGAACTCAGTGAAGATGTGCCACTGCTAGCACTGTCCGACCTCCCTCTTCCAGGGCTCTTCTCCGAGGAAGACGCATCATTAGCTGGTTCAGGCTCAGGTGGAGTCTCCGTGGACTGTTGTTTCCTCTTCCTGTACTCTGATATCGACAATTTCCGTTTGATCGGTGGAGGTGCATCTGGAGGTGGTCGCTCATGAGGCGCAGTCCGAGGATCCTTCAGCCTCTTCACCTCGGACTGCACAGGAGCTGGTACCCCCTGAGGGGACAACGGAGGAGGTGGTGGAGGTGGAATTTGAGTAATCGATGCTGCAACAATTAATACTGGATCGACACATTTTGGTGATACATCAATGGCCACGAGATTGGGAATTTCTGGAGAACGAGTGGACTCTGAGGACTCATTGATGTGCTGCAATGGTGGGCTCCGAGGCTCTTGATCTATCGGAATAACAGTATTCAGCATTGGTGGCTCCTGATTGACCTTTCCCTCCAACAATTGACGAAGTGCAGTGGACAATTCAGTCTTGTGTTCGCCATTAGACAACTCCACCGTCTCCATATCAATAGTCGATTCAATGATTGCAGCCTCAAAGTCCAATTGTTTCTTGGGTGCCGATGAGCTCTCAGCTTTTTTCCGAATGCGTTCACTCAACGGTGGAATTGATTGAAATATCTTCGGGGATTCATTGACAGACTCGCAGTCGAGGTTAGAGATCGAATCGAACATTGATTCTTCCGAGGAGCAAGTACCAACTGTAACGATTGACTCAATTTTGTTGTGTTCCTGGGTATCTTTAGCAGCATTTAACACCTCCAGACTAGCCAGAGTTTCGAATTCCTTGAAGGCCCGTTCCTCCACATTCTCAGACTCTTTGATATCTTTGCCCAGATCGGCCGAGGAGTCTTTTGAAGTTTTGATGGTCAACTGATCGTCGTCCTCTCCGTCAGATGAGCCAGAATCCTCTTTGGAGCTCTCCATTAGCCCCTCAATCCCATCAAAACTTTTATCCCTCTCCGAAGAGGTTTCAATCTTCTCCTTGTAGTCATCCCCATCATCCCCAGTGATCTTCTTCATCTGAGCCTCAACATCAAATTCATCCAAGGAGATGGGCTCCTCCAACTTCAGCTCATCCTTGCTGGCCTCATTCGATCTCTCCTCCAAACACTCTTGTTTCTTTGGGCTAACATTGGTACTCAATATGCCTGGCTCCGATGTACTGCTGTTATCAAATTCAAGCCTAGTCTCGGTATCATTGGGCTCTAAAATCCCGGCATCAATATTCTTCTCATGACTCTTATCGCAAACAGAAACCGTATCTTCTACTATTTTAATATTTAGATCCAAACTCGATTCCTCCAATTTACACTGGATTTCAGTCTTTATGTTCAACTTAAATTCAATATCACCAGGATTACTGTCTGCCTCTATAGGCTCATCTTTCATCCCATCAGACAATTTATTCTTTAAATCCCTTTTAATCGAATCATCTACCTTAATATCGGCCATTGTATTACCCAAACATAATTTGTCATCAAGTCTCTGCGGGCATTCAGATTTCACCGCTATATTTTCCTCGACTTCACTATTTTTTTTTTCAATCTTACAAATATCGTACAACTCACATTTCTTCATATCCGACTGCTCAGAGTGCTCCTCCTCCTTCATCTCAGCATCCAAATAGCTCTTAATCTGCCTCTCCAGCGTCGTAGGAGATAACGATCGTGACACTGAAGACAAGAAGGTCGGTCTCTCCGAGATATTATCAACTGACGCTGTTACCGAGTGATCCCCTAATCCCATGCTCAATCCCATCAGAGGACATTCAGCGGTTGAGGGTGTGGGAGTAGTTGGAGGAGTATAGTTATCAGAGGACAAACTCTCCCTGGCTATTCTCCTCTTTTTCGGTGGTGCAGCTACTACCTCATTGGGAGGACTGTCAGGTCTGCTGTTCGGTGAATCACACTCTTCAGAGATAGCCTGTCTCAGCCACCGTTTCTTAGCTGATCCCGATGATACAGGACACTGAATATTTTGGGGATTCTGTGCATTGACACATGGAGCCCCCTTTCTCTGCGGAGGTGAATCACAAATCCCGGAAACTGAATTAGCTGCCTGAACGAGAGTCGCTAGACTCTTGGTCCCATAATTCATGGATTGATTGAGATAATCTGAGGACAATTGATCGTTTCCTTTGGGTGACTCCTTGGAGACTGGAATAGTGGAGACCACAGGCAGAGTCCTGGGTGGCAGCTGGGAAAGATCTGGAGATTCTCTCAGCCACTCATTCATCATTGCTTTTTTGGTCTTTGGGAACTTGAAGCCAGGCGCCAGTGGACCAACAGCAGCTGCAACAAGTAAACAAGCTGACGACAGAGGTGTGGACGGAGTTGAGCTCTGGGAACTACTGCTCGCACCACTGTCACACGTTGGGCTCTTACTGAGGGCTGGCTGCTGGAGGCTACGATCTGGAGACATTGACCTTCCAGCATCTGGAACGTTGGAGTTGGCTAGAGCCAGGAGAAGATCAGCAGCTGTCGGTATTACTTGATTAGGAGTCACAGATTCTCGTAGTGTTATATCACTCTTTGATGGAGAGTACATCTGACCGGCTGAAGATAGTGATGAACAGGGAGGCCGCCTCAGGGGTGGGGACTGCAGAGCGGCCAGATGCTCGTCATCAGCTGAGGACAGGTCTGAATCCGCCGAGTTCAACCTCGTTCTTCTGCTGTGACTCGACGACTGGGAAGTGCTGGTTGTCCTTGCTCTACCCTTCCTCCTTTTACGCCGAATGGGCCTCTCCACATGATGCTTCTGGTTTTTCACTGGATGACTGAGGATCGGCTGTTGATCTCTGTCGTCATTATCACTCTGTGCACCTCCAGATTCTTTCCTCTGAGCATTTCTCGCCTGCACCTCTTGCTTCCGCTGTTCTGCCTTCTCCAGCCTCTCGAAGGCCTTCATTATTGCCTCCATTTTCCTCTCCTCACGTGTCATCTTCTTCTTATCCTTCTTCGTCTCTTGAGGAGGAGTGTCACTGGGTACAGTTGACGTCTGCAAGGGGATCTGGGGCAGTGGCTCCACCAGGGCTGGTGGTAATTGCGCTACCTGCGGTACTTCCTCCTTCGGTTTATCCCGAGGTTCAATTGCTCTCTTTGGAGTGGCACCAAGAGTTCCAGTCGAGGCAGATTCAGTAGAAGAACTCGGTGTCGTCGATAATCCCTGAGGAACCCCGGCTGCACTACACACCCCGTCATCCTCAGGGATGATATTTTTCCTTCCTCTTCGCCTCCTCTCCCGCCCATCGGAATTATCCGCAGAAGCACTACTACTACTTCTCCTCGTTGGCCCAACCTGTGCTACACCAGGCGAAGCAATCTGACATGTTCGAGGATTGCCACAAGCGCAAGCCAGTGGTAGCATCGCATTTCCGACAGAATTTGTATTTGAACTATTCGGTGACATCAGCAGGTTGTGCTGCTCATGACGAATTGTTATCTCTGCATTCTTATCAATAGCTGAAGTCGTTACAATATACAGATGAAGAGTCCCCTTCTCAATACAATGCTTGACCTCGGCATTGGGCGTACAACTTCGTCTTACAAATCTTGCATCATTCCCATATGTCCTAGTGTCAACGCAAACCTCAGTCCCTTCGCGTGGTAATCGGTAGAAGAAGACAAATGGTCCGGGACGTTGGGCGTGCTGTCTCCCCTGGCCATGATGTGCTGGCCTGTGCTGGGTACTCAGCATGTACTTCCCTCGTAGCTCAACAACTGGGGTATTCGGTGGCAAATACATCGTCGCCATCAGATATTTGACATTATTACTGTGAACATTGACTCGACACTTTCCACTCGCAACAGCACTCATATTATTGTTATTCTGCTTTAAATCACTGTGAGTCCCATTAACTTTGATGCTCGATATTCTCGCTCTCAATTCTGGACTGTAGTGATTGGTCACTGCCTCCTCGTATCGCTCTATCCACTGTCTCAGGGGCGCCATTGTCGTTCCCCATGACTCCTGATTCTCCTCGTCGTCGTTTATACTTTGTCGGCGTTTCCCTTTTCTCTTGCCAGGGCCACGTTTCACTGTCTCCTTCTTCCTGGACTGAACTGATGTTTGTCTGGGGTTCTGCTCTCTTCTGCCAGGCCTCTTGGTGACGTTGTTGTTGTTGGTCGTTGTGTTATTATTACTGTTTGTAGGTGGATTGGTAGATGCTGTCGTGTTGGGTGTCGGGGTGTTCGTATTATCGACGGTTGGAGTTGTTGTGGGGGGAGTTGGAACTGGTGTGATAGTTGTCGTGGTCAAGGCATTGTGATTACTGCTGCTCTCATTATTGTTGTTATTTAGCCGACGGGGCTGTGATGGTGGGTCTGCCTTTTTTCGAGACTGCTGGATATTTCGTTTTTTAGGATTTGGAGGGGCTGGAACATTTGTGTCCGCTGACGATGTCGAGGATGTGTCCGAGGAGGTGTCTGAGTTTAAGAGTTCCTCGCGTTTTCGCATCTGGAGGGTGCGCGCTCGCTGACGATCGACTCGACGTGGACGACAGATCTCGCAGAGATACTCGTCTGGGATGTTTGATCTGTCAATTCCCATGCAGTCGACGTGCTGCCACACCAAGCAACGATCACAGCAGATCATGTAACCGTCGTCGTGCTCGAACTCGCAGATGCAACGAGTTATGCTGTCCTCCTCGTCGCCCTCACCCTCCGGAGCTGTTTCAGTCTCTTCACCCTCGGGTTCGACTTCTCGGCCTGGCTCACTGCTAATTGCACTCCCTGCATCATCAGCTGTGTTCGGAGTTATTGGGACACCCTGATTGTAGACGAATGATTGGTGCGGGAGGGCTGGACCTGTTCCATTGTTTATTGGTTGTGGTTTCAGGGGCGGCGAGGCTGGAGGTGGTGTTCGAGGAGGTGGGGCACCGTAGTTGTGATCCTGGAGGACAAACTGGAGGCACTGCAAGTGGAGATTGGGATAGTTTTTATTAGTTTTGCGAGGCTTAGAGGATCCAATGATGGAAGGAATTTGGGGGGATTAAATGTGGGAAAGCATTAGTTTTTTACTGCTGTATATGACAGTTTACAGTGGAATATTTAACAGGTTATTTATTCCAATAAATGTGGACAATCGCATGGAATGGGGCTTAATCTGATTCTGCACAGTCTTAGTCTAAAATTGAATTGATCGATCACCAAATGACGACACTAGACAAGATCCATGAAATAATTTCATTTCAGGAGGAAACATGAATATCTGGGAAATTAGAATTACAGTTGCCGAACGATTAGTTAACAAAAGCCAAATTTTGATTTTAGAAATACCAAAATTATAAACGAAGGGAGACTTTTTTGCGAGCTGATCGTCTTCAGATAAAAAAAAAAATCGATTCCAGTTATGACTACGTCTACTTGATTTATCGGTTTATTATTGATAATATGAAGAAAATTTTGTTATCAATTTCATTGATCGTTCTCGATCATCCACAATTATTAAAAAAAATAACACTGTCATTTGTGAAGTGGTATTTGCTTTCTTTGTTGAATGTTTTGCACCGACAAAGAAAAGAAAACTATTTCACACAATGGGTTGAGAATATTTCAAAAGTTCACACATTCATTTCAGATAACATCGAACTATTCATTTGCATTTATTTCTGTTCTATTTCACATTCGTCAAATGGAGAAAATAACTCATTTCAGATAAGGAAAAAACCATTAAATTATGTTCATTCTTCCAATTGTCTTTGCAATACTAGGCCCATCAATTTACTCTATAAACATTTGGAATTTTACAAACGCTATAAAGAAGTAATTACATACATTGCAGTTTACCTGATTCTTTACCAATTTTTCTAGCAATTGAATTATACAAATTCATTTCCTTTCCCCTTGTTAATTTTATCATATTCATAAATGCAATCAAATCTACATGACTAGTCGTTATTGTAATGAAGACTACCAACCGAACCGCAGTACTTGCTCTCTCTTATTCGTGATCTTTTCGGACTTCAAAACAACTAACAGTAATTAATATATCAACTACTAATTACCTCAGTGAACTTTTTTTGTTAGATTCTCAAAAGAAAGTATTAAAACCCGAGAACTAACTTCAATCGAATAACTGAATGATTTCAAGCTCTACCTTTCATCCTAGAAAAAAAATACGTTACCTCATATGGAAGGGGCATTCTGCGTACTGGTGAATGTTGCACAGCTTTGAGCTCCTCTTCCTCATCCTCGTCATTCTCATATTCGTCTCTCACAACCATTTGGCTCTCCGGTTCAATTTTAGATTCCATCTCTTTGCGTATCTCTGACGCCACAGTAACAGGTAAAATAGTCTTTATCTGTCCATGCCGCACTTGCTGTTGCCCCTGTGGCTGTTGCTGTGCAAATTGCGAAGCAACGAACAACTGCTTCTGCTGAATATTAGTCGATTGAATTTTAATGGGTTGGCTCTTCTGGACGACAACACTGGAAGTATTCTGTTGATGCGGAAGCAGTGTTTTTATACTCGATTTCTGGGTTATCACTGTTGTACTTGGTGTGCCAATCGTCTTCAAAGTATTCATATTGGTATTGAGAGATGTTTTTATTCCAGTCTTCGACTGAATCTGATTCCTCTGTTGTGGCTTTTGGGGTGGAATGGTCTTGATGCAGCCTGGTTGCTTCTGGGTGACTCCCTGAGTTGAAAAACCTGGGCCTGAATAATTCTGCCCGGTCTGCTGAATAATTTTAACAGGCTGAACTGTCATATTTCTCTGCAGAGGCTGCTGTGCCACTATTGCCGAATTCTTAATAATATTACCAGACTTCTGTGCAATTGTTTTAACATTCCCCTGAATATTCCCAACAGGACCCTTGCCAGGCTCTAATCTCAACAGCATCTGCTGCTGCGATTGCTGAATCTTAGCATTAATAATGGTTGAACCCTTGGCATTCACTGGCAAACTCGTCAATGTTTGTGGCATGACATTTACCTTCGGTTGTATATTAACATTTCCCTGAATTCTCTGTGCAACTCCTAACTGTTTCTGAATGATCTGTCCCTGATTTTGCCCCTGGGGGATAATCTGTTGGACAACAGTCTGACTTTTATTAACAACCGTAACAACTGCATGTGATGTTTTTGTTATGTTCAATTGTGAATTACTGTTACTATTACTATTATTATCACTTTTCAAAATATTTCCCGGTGCTCCGATACTTCGACTCTGACTCCCAGGTATTGATACTGAAGGTTGTGCATTGGTCAAGCCTTGGTGATTCTGAACGGGGGCTTTTTGTAGGCCAGCTACAGCTCCCTTCTTCACACTGTTCACCTGTTTCTGTTGGGATTGTGGCGGTTGTCTTGGAATATTTTGTGCTTTCTGGGATGATCCGGGGATTTTCTGGGCCTGTGGCTGAATTCCCTGTGCCTTGTTATTCTGATGATTTTCACTGTTGGCTGGATTCACTCTCTGATTGTTCACCTGTGATTTTTGCACAGTTATCGTTGCATTTGGCTGAAATCTTGGAGCACTATTGACATTCGTTATCACTTGATTAACAGTTATTGGTGTCATCTGATGTACTGCATTAGTAACTTGTGACTTGGGTACTTGAATCCGTGATACAAGATTCTTGGGAACAACTGCTGTCTGATTACTTACACTCGTAATTGTCTTGACTTTCTGAAAATTGACAGGTGGGGCTTTAGCATTCGTCTGAATTCTGTGGAGATTGGAAACTCCTGTGATATTCGATGATACTGTTTTCACAGAGCCTGTGGGAACCGTCTGAATCTGCTGAATGCCTTGAATGATGGCTGTCTGCTGGTGATTACCCACTTGAACAGTTTCGTAACTTATTGGAATTTGGCCGGCAGCCGCTGCATTGTTGATGACAATTTTTGACTGAGGAATTATCGACGAGGAAGTTGTCACTGTGTGCTGTTGAACATTCGGCACCTTTTGGGGGATTATTCGAGTTGCTACAATAGGAGTTATGGCGCCGGGAGGACAGGTTTTTGGGGCCTCCATTGTGATCTTATTGTTGCCCGAGATCATTGTCAATTTTCCAGTGCTTGTGATGACTCCAGGGCTCGCTGGGCGAGCCTTAGCATTCAATTGCGTTTGAACTTTTACTTGGTTCAGGGGATAGACAACAGTCGTCTTGTTCGTTACCACCACACTGCCCGACATAATTGGTGTTGATGTTGGTGGTATTGGTGGTGGTGGTGGTGGCGGTGGTGGTGGTGGTGGTGGTGGTGATGCTGGTGGCCTCAGTGTTTGGTCAGAGGTCTCAGTGGTTGTTTGCATACTCATGGTGGTCTCAGTTTTAACAGCTTCGTCGCCGCCATTTCCACTGACCACTGTGTCCTCCACGGTGGTTTCCACACAATGTGGTTGATCTATATGTTTTTCTACCTCGGGCTCCTCAACTCCAGCATTTATATCTGGGTGATGTACGGGTGGTGGTGAAGTGGATGGCGGTGGCACTGGCAACGGCCCCGGGGAGTCTTTAACCTCGGTACCGCAGCTTCCAGCCGCCCCACTAGTTAATTTGCTCCCTGACTGGGTCGACGTCTTGGAGGCTTTACTGGGTACGCTTTAGGGTTTTAATATAGTACTTATGTCAACTGTTGGAGATTGAGAGGGCGAGAGCTGGCTGCGATGATGCCTGCATGCACCGCTTGAAGTTTCGTCGATTTCTTGAAAGACCATAGGCTGCAACAATAATGAATTGTTTATTTAGGATTTATTATTAATTTTGGTACATCGAAAACATTATGATGAAGTTAGTAGAAGACTTGACGGAAGAAATGTTGCGTTGAGAGATTCTAGAGGTGTACAGCTATTTTCAAGTGATGTACCCGCTCTTTCGTAGTTGAACATTCGTTTCGTTAGATTTTTTAGTGCCTGTAAAAATCTAACGAAGTTAATTTCTGCAATGTAAATGTTACGGTATTTTACGATCTTAGACTGTGAGCTCAAACATCAAAAGCTCATAATATTGAAGATTTTATTGAGAATTTATCATTGTTTTTATTGGATTGAGAACATGAAGTTTTAATTAAGTGGACATTGGCTGTAGGCGAATGTAGGAATGTGCAAATATTTTTAAGCAATGCAAAACGCTTTCGCACTTGAAAACATCTGTTCGTGTCCTCGACTCGAATCCTTAAAAAACCCATGACCTAAATTTTTATAAATTTCAATCGCATATGAAAACAACTTTGAATAAAATCTTCTCCACAAGAAAATAAAATTTGAAAGGGTTAAGTTAAGATACCTAGTCATTGACTGAATCCACTTGATTTAATTATTTTTTAAGGATTCATAATCAATCACCTCTAAAAATTCTTTAAAGTGACTGTTGAAGAAGATATTCCACAAAAGTTGATAAAAATCATTAAAAAAATTATCATTGTTCGTATTGTTTTCTTGTTGACCGGATCTGGGTGAATTTACCGAACAAAGGTGATCGCATTTCCTCATCTTCTAATCCAAACATTCTTAATACCATAGTCGAGTCAATAATCATGCTTATCGATTATCCCTCGCGATAAAATAAACTATCTCACGGATTAGAGTACAACACGTATAACGAGTTGACGGTGACAATGGCCAGAAATTAAATCGTTGGCAATAGGATCTGCAGCGACCTACTTGGCGTACCTCGACCCTTTCATTGATTCCATGCGCCAACTAACGCAACGAATTGTTTCTCATTTAATAATTTCCTCCAGTTGAATAAAAATTTCATCGATACTGTTGGTACAGTCCCCAGGACTCTTGGAATTCAGTAGAAAAAGAGAGATAAAAGAAAAAAAATATAAAAATTGAAGAAATAGGGGGAATGAGAAAACGAGGGGAGAAGGAACGAAAACGAGAATAATATGGACGGGCAACAAGATGCGAAGGCATTGTGCCGCGAGAGTTCAGGATTTTAGCCAAGGTCAGCCACTCGCAACAGTCTCCACAGTTGAATGTATGCAATGATTATTAGTGCGATGATGCACTGTAAACCACTGATTCCCCTTTCCCCCCATTACCACCGTTGCTAATAGTTTTTCCATCATCTACAAAGCAAACTAACTAGTGCCGGTGCTGTTGCTGATTGGAAATTCATATGCATATGCAGCTCCATTGCTGAAAATGCATTGAGTATGTGTTTCGTTTCCTTTTGGACGATTGTACATTCGCGAAAGATGGCGGTGTGCACTCAGGATTTCTCTCCTTCGTCTCTCTCTCTCATCAGCCCCTCTGTCTCCACCTCTTGCATCCCCTTTCCAACGTTGTCCTCGACAACAAGAGATTGTTACTATTGCGAGGTAATCTGTGTTCAACTTGGAAGGAAAGTTTAAGTTTCCACTCGCTCGACTCATTTAT
>JAPYZM010001634.1:0-17295 GCA_030522845.1 Psyttalia concolor
TCCTTCCCAACGCATTCTCTGTCTAATATCTTCCGCTCTCACTCGCTCTCTCCCTCGGTTACCATTACCGCACTACCCGGAGCCGTTCATTGGTTTGTCTCCCCCACCATCCCAGGTACAGGCATCTCTTCCCATTTGTGATGCTCTCACTCTCTCAGAGTCGGAGAGAGGGAAACTCGATAAAGTATTTTCCAAGAATACAGACCCCGCTACCGTATCTCTTAAGGAGTTTTTACTGTATTTTCACTTTAAGGGGCGGGTCGATTATCTTTTCAAATTTTTCTAGTTGTCGGTTGCCATCTGTTTTTCATTCCTACAAAAACTCTATAAAGTGACAGCTGATTACATAAAAATTGCAATGTAATATTACCCCTGAATTACGATTCTTTCCGGGTGAAAATATTTGTAACTTATTATCCATAATATTACAAAGACCGGTAAAAAGCTTTTTTTGTGATTTTGTACGTAAATAAAGTGCAAGATGCGATTTATTATCATTATTCCCCTCCTGGGCCCCTTCTGCCCACCTCCGCAGCTGACGAGCCCCGGCTGATGAGTCCCACTCATGGGTAAATGACAAATTTCTTATTTTCTTATGCGAAACTTTCTATTAAATAATAAAATAAAAACGATCTTTACCGTTCGTCAATGATTTTATTTTTCGGTACAAATTCATACTTGTCGGCACATTCATTGTAATGCAATATTGCACTGAAAAGGTCCAAAAAATTTTCTCGGGAAAGATAATATATTTGAACGTAGATAATCCTTGAAAAGATAATCGTCTAAAATCCAAATTCTTTAACTTTCAGAACGAAGATGTTTTGCGTTAGAAACAAAAAAACATGATCAGTTATCATTGTCGACGTATCGTTAACACTAATTATAGTTCCGTTTGGTAATCATGTTGTGTTTTCCTATTATATAAAAGAGATTGAAAATTAATCGAACATGGCGGATTCATGTAGATAATCGATATTTTTCATTCGATTAATCGAATCGCGTGTACAGTTGTTGAGTGCACCTCTCATGGGTTGGTCGCCATCATATGGCTCGGGCGATTTTTCATGAAAGAGATTGAAGAGAATGCGAAATAAGAGAAAAGCTAAAAGATGAAAAATAAAAAATCTAAAATTTTGAATCGATACTCGAAGTTTGAATGATTTTCAATCTCAAGAAATTTCGCGACAATAACAAAACACAAACAAAGAAAAACACAAATTTTAAAAAACTAAAAGAGAAATAAAAAACATTGAATTAAAAAAGAAGAGAAAATTAAAACAAAATTTTTAAAAGCCATTAGAACAAAAGAAGTAAAAAATATGGAAAAAATAAATTGAAAAAGTGAAAGAAAGAAAAAAAAGAGAATAAAAATTTGCTGAAAAATTTTGGTTTTGATGTATTTTTGTTGTTTTTTTGTATTATTTTGTTGAATTAAATTCGGAGTTCTACTTTGAACAATGCCGAAAGTTGAAAACTTTCTGAGGCAATATTTTTCTATTTTTCCCCAAGAAGCCACTAAAAAAATATTGTCCAAAATTGAAAATTAAAAATTCCAAAATCAGGATTCAAAATTCCAAGTCAAAATTATAAAATGAAAAAGTTTAAAATGAAAATTCGATAGTTATCATGCAATGATCAAAATGTAAAATTCAAAAGTAAAAAATTAAACTTCAAGATGAGAAAAGGCAAATGATTTGCTGAAAACTATTTGGGGAGTTTCTACTGGTCAGTAAATGTTGGCGAATATTCAATTTTGGGACCAAATACAATAAGTTTCTATTAGAAAGATAAGCATAAGAAATGGAAAAAGAATAATTGAAAATAGAAAATGGAGCGTGAACAAATAGGAATAAAAAATTGTGAGGAATAAAAAATTGAAAATGATTCATGAAAGATGAAAAATGAAAGATTTGAAATTCGAGATCAAAAACCAAAAACATAAGCTCCAAATGGGATATTTCATACTTGGCGACATTATCATGATTATTTCATTCCCAGGACTGGAAATATAAAAGTCGGGAAAAACGAGATTCAAGCTTTGAAGATGAAAATGTTAAAATTAAAGATTAAATAGAATTAAGGGGTAGTTCAGTTTTTAGTACTCAAAAATCTGACATTTTGTATTTCTGTAATTATCGCGCTCATCACTATGAACAGTAAAAAAAACAGGAATTGAATAAAAATTTCGATAATTGCTAATCTAAAATTTTAATGTTAAAATAGAAAGTGTGCAAATAAAAATAATGATATGGAAAATTGAAATTTGATATATTGAACTAAATGTTATGGAAACAATTCAATAAGTTTTCTGCAGGATAAAAGGTGATCAACGGAGCGGCCGCTAGTGGCTCTATAAAGTTTATTACTGCGTATTAACAGTTTTCTAGGTGTTCGTCAAAAATGGCATAATTTTTATTAGAGTTGTTGAATTTTACAGTGCCATAAGTAAAGTAAGTCAGTAAGTCACGACTTACCTGAAGCATGGGCAGAAAATAGCAGAGGAACTTCCCAAATATCCAGTTCTGTACCAGCAGTACTGCAAGAGTAATCGGCAGTACAAAGATGCACTTGGTCAGGTCCGATATAGCAATATTAATGAGATAGGCGTATGTGGGATCCCGGTAGAGTCGGTGCCGCATGATGTGATAGATCATGCCGATATTGGTGATCGTTCCACAGGTAATCATCACAACATACAGCAGAATGAAAAGGCCGTAGTTGTTGGTGAAGGAGGGTCGCAGCTGGGGCTTCGAGAGATCGACCGAGTCGTTCTTTATGCCCATCAGATAATGAGCGATTGTCTCCAGGTACTGATCAGGTATTGCGTCCAAATCCGTTCGCGAGGGTCGCATTTTAAAATTTCGTTGTTTTTTTCACTGCCTTTATCTCTTAATTCATTGAAATGATTTCGTTGTACTTAGCTAAGAGTCTTCGATGAAAGAAAAACAGAACCTAATTTTCCTTACTCTACATCAGAACTCAAGTAGTAGACGATTTGGAAATTTCAGTGAGCCCCTTAAATAATAACAAAAAATAATGCGCATTAATTTTCAGTGATCAGCCCATTCCAAGTCATTACAAAAAGATTTTCAATTGCTGATCACACTCATTGAATTTCTCAAAAATTCCACTAATTTCACTTATAATTACCGATCTACCCCCCGCGAAATTCAGCGATGAGAATTAGATAGTAAAATTTGATTAACGGTAGAAAATTAACGTTTTTGTTGCATACAAATTGTATTACAAGCGATCGTGAAAATCCATCAGTGTTCGCGGGAGATGAGATTTACTGTTAATAAATATGGCGAAAGAGAGGGTAACAAAGTTGGAAAAATACAAACACAAGTTCGCAGGACTAAATGAAATCACGTTCACCAAATACAGTTACATTACCGTTATCAAAACCGAACATGTTTGATTATTTTCATTGTTGCAACGATGAATTTTCATCTAACAAAAATACTCCAAAACTATGCACTATGTAGCACAAGTGAAGAATTACTATGATAAATAATGCATTGTTAACGTTTTATTCTTAAATTGTGAGAAAAAAATTTCTTTCATTGACCGTCGAAAAATTTGTTCCGAAAATATTTCAAATGGAGAATATATTCCACTTGACATAAAAAAATGGAATGCTTGATAAAAATAGAAGGAACCATTACAAATCTTCCTACAAGAAATCAAATTGTCAACGGAAAAAGGTGAATTTATTGTACTACAACATAACATTTTCTCCCACAAAAATAAATGTTTCCGAAAATTCTAGATTTTCATCAATATTATAATGCTCTGAAGAAAAACACAATTTTCTCGCGAAATGATCATTGGTTTCGAACAAATTAGAAATTATTGCTGGGAAGGAAACAAATGAAATAACCAAAAATTATATTTTGATGGGAAATTTGTTAAATGACTATAAACAAATAGATTTCAAAATGAAAAATATCTCTACCGAAGAACATACATTTTCTAGTCAGATCTAATTATCTCTCGCACTGTAGCCATATTCCCTGAATTTTGACAATGCTTACCATCCGCGAATTCTGTCATAATTTTTGTTATTCAATCGATTTTCTCGATTTGCCAGATTTTCAAATTAAATTCTTCTTTTAATAAAACAACCGTTGGATATCGCACCGGCTCCCACACCTGTGGCATGCTCCGCAACTCTTCTTATCATTCTACTCGTGACGATTCTCTCACTAAATTGAATGCACGGTCCCGCCGGCGGCCGCAGCGCGGCATCCCATCCCGAATGACATGAGAATTATGTATATATCGAGAGTTAAATATTGCCGCGATCAACAATCACTTCATTCGCGATTGAAATGGGCCGATCGGCCTCTCGCCGTATCACAACTCGCACTGACTCTCTGGTGAGACTCACAGACCTTCGCCAACAACCCTTCTGCGCAGGTTTCCACTGCTTTCCGGGATAGATAATTCAGTTTATTTTGTTTTCGGGAGGTTTTGGCGAAGCAGAGAACAATAAACAGAAAAAAATATCAAATAGAGAATAACCAGTTTTTTTATTGTGATATTGTGCTGAAAATAATTTTTTTAATTTATTATTTCAAATAATTGATCTTTCAGACTCATCTCCCACAAGCTTTATCGGACACAAGTTTTATCGTAAAAGATAGTGAGACCCATGTAGCATTTGTCGAAAGGTTAATTCTTCAGAAGTATTAGATTAACGAGGCACTTTAGAGAGTGGGCGCTCGTATGATAGAAAACTAATTCTCCCTAGGACCTTTATTGATATTAATTGAATCTCGTATCGCTTTGGAATATTTAAGAAAAATCTTTTATTGGCAAACTCTGCTAGGATATTCCATTAGCTTTCCATTTAATTTTCGATTACTTTCAGCGAGGGGAAATCGGAGATCCGAAGGTAGAAAAAACAAAAAAATCGACTGCTGATTATCAGCTTCGTTTTTTCGAGGATTTCTCGAAAATTAAAGGAGTTAGAATTCTAAACTCAAATGCATTAGAATTAATTTAAGTTATTTGTAAACATCGGTAGAGAAGTTATTTTGGGATTCTAGTTTTTTCTTAATCAAATATTTCAATTTTCAATTGAAAAAAATTCAATTAAATTTGTTGCTCAATTATCTCAACTTCTTCCATCAAATTTTTGACAGAAAATTAATGAAATTGCTCCGAACAATGGATGTTGGTAATTGAAATAGTTCTTCAGATCATAGATGACATTAACTAAATTCAAAGTCACTTCAGATTTTTTAACATTTTCGTTTTATCATGCAATATTTAAACTTGTATATTCTATCTTCCTGAAGCCAACTGATATGGATCGCTCATACTGAAGAGCTAAATAAAGTCGTGAAGTTGAACTTTATTACCTCGGAAGGGTCTAAAGACCGTTTCATTCGGATGACTACCTTTGGTAATTAACTCGTCCCTGTGATGTTTTATATTTACTCGTTAGATTTACTCAACGAGCCTTTCCAACTTCAAAGGGAAAATCTCTGATTTACCTTTCCATGATTCATACGTACATGCAGATTCAATTTAAATGGAGAGTGAAGGAAAGAGGTATTTATTGCATGCGCGACCAGTCGAAATTTAATCCACCTCATGTGAAATAGACGGACTTATACAGTCCAGGTTTACATCCACGATGAATTCGCTCTATGGAAAGCAATTATTATAGGAAAAATGGACGTTCGGTAATCCACTTGGTAAATGTACGTATTGCGTTTTGGGAATACGGCAAAAAATTACCCGCAACCATACAGTACCATTCAAGAGTTTCAAGGTAAATTATGTACACGTCTAAATAATTTTTAGTACGCAGTAAACAAATTTTACTGAACAGTCGGGTAATTTTTGACAGAACACCAGAGAACTTTGATTAAGTAGTGAACAAATTTTAATGAGTGATACAGTTAATTTTCTTCGAACGTCACCGCACACGAGGAGAAAAATTCAGTAGAAATTATCGTTGCGGTATATACCCGGGTTGTATGTTTGTCGCTCAGAGAAAATTCACGTATCGCTTCAATTTGGTGACTACTAACTAACAATTATAGTGGATGAGTACGATAAAAATTATCCAACCGATCAGTCAAATTTTTTGACTTCTTAATAAAAGTTGTCTAATCTTTCCTGAAAAAATTCCCAACTTGTCAGTAAAATTTGTTTACCCCTCACTAAAAATTGTCTAGACAAGTGCATAATTTTTAGTAAACATAGTGAATTTTACTATGCGGTTGAGTAATTTTTCTCGAACGTCGAAAATGCTATACGATTACACAACGTAACCGTAATTTTTACTATAAAATTCAGCCCGTGCATAACAGGATTAAATAGAACGGGAATTTTTACCGAACTTTTCCCTCTGAGTAGACGGTTCGATCTTGTTCTATTCTGTTTTCTCGCCTGAAAATTTCTAATTTTTTTTCCACTTTCCCTTTTTTTCTCACCAAAAAAATTGAACAAAAAAGGCTTTAAGCTGAGAAAAATATATAGAACATATGTCAATAGAATTAATAGTATCGAAAAATAGATTTCTTTCTATAGAATATTTTGCGCTACATATTTCAATAGAAACCGCCGACAACTATCACAAAATTTAGTAAAAGTACAATATAATTAACTAATGAAATCACTAGCATTTTCGAGTTGATTGTTGCGTGCGTGAAGAAAGTAAAAATAATTGAATTGCTAATAGCACTCAATATTAAGCTAACTTGATCAAAGAAAAAAATTAAAAAGACTCCCAAAAATGATTGAAGTTGAAAAGAATTGATCTATCACGTTTTCGCTATTTTTTGAGTTCTCGTTGACGAAATTACGACTTTTCATTGAATTTTTATTTTCGAAAATTCATCAAAAAATTGAAAGTAATTTTCACGCCTTTACTGACAAGTTTCTTCTTCACCAACTGCGGAGATTCTCCGTTTGAAGATGGCGCTTCCTCGAATTCTCCATACGATCAGTTCTCTCGGAATTCCGAATTGTCCTCCTCCTGTCCACGAGCAAAAATGTCGTCGGTCGAGCTAAATCCGCGACCCGTCAGGGTATCTCCTTTGATCAAGGTAAATAATTAATCATGCTATATTATCGAAAGTTTTTTATTACGATTGCCATGCACAAACAACTCGAAACACTGAACTCATGAGCAACTATCAATTGTTTCATGGCTGACAATTGTCAGTCCGAACTCCTCATTTCATTACATAATTTTTTAAAACACATTTTGTCTCACAACACTTGTAACAGCAATTCTCCAAAGAAATTCAATAAATTGTGCTCATTTACTTTGTTGTTATTCTCATCCAAATTTCATCAATAGATTTTTCATAACGAAAGAAGTGAATAAACTTGCAAGTGCAATTCTAACCTCATTTTCTCAGTTCCAATTGTTGTTCCTGTCTCCAACGAATCGCAGAATTATCACTCAAAATCGTTTTGAAAATAACTCTCGAGATTCCGACAATTTGCAAATGTTTCTATCTTATTTCATTCGTTTGTTTTAATTGAATATTTTTTCTTTATCTGCAGAAATACTGGGTTCTAAATTTTGCATGTCTTCCCCACTGTACGTTAATTTATTTTTAACAATAAGCTCGAACAATAAAAACATATAAATAATTTTTTATAGTACAAATTCCAATATTTCAGTTTATATACATTTTTGGCCACAAATATCTATTTAAAAACACTCTGTATACCAGAATTATAATACAAAAAGTACAGTTGTTTACTGAAAATTGAATATAACCGATTAGAGACCACACCTTTAGAAAATTAATGTACTGCAACGAATAATTTAAAATGCTATTTGACCAAAGTTCGGGCGATGGGGATTGCTGGTATCGGGTGTCCTATACGGTGCCTTTCATCAGAATCGATTGAGCAAGAAGGAAGCCGCCTGGCGTGAAGTAGAAACGAAGAAGAAAATTATCAGGGACAAAAAACTAGCTGAGGAGAAGAAACGCGCAGCCGACGGTATGTCAACTTGCAACATCAATGACAATCCTAAACTGATAACATAATATTCTTTTCCATTTGTAGCTGAGTTGGCGAATCTTGAGGCAATGATGAAGTAGACCACTCACCTCTTCTAGTACATTTCATCCTGATTAAAGAAATTATGTAAGAAGTTCTGTCACCCGACTAAGCAACTACTTCTTATTTCTTCTGCTGGATCACAGCTGACTCGTTTCAAGAATCCAAAATTTTGAAATAAATTATATATAGATTACAGAGTTTATTCAAGTTGTCTCTCATTACCTCACTCTCGGTTTTAGGTCCGAGGGCCTTCTATTAGGAAAGATTGAATGTAGAGTGGATTTTTTTAGTGAAAAATTGGACAAGTTTCAGATAAACATCATGTAAAAGATTGTGAAGAGAAATTAGCGCGCAATTTCACCCGATTGAGGATAAAATACGATGTAAAAGGAAATCAAGAGAATATGTTTTATCTATCCAACTTACTGTACCCAGATAATTTTTAAAGAAATCCTTAGCTCAAATTTTCATTTTTTGAGTCGAAAGGAAGAAGCAATTTTACTAAATTCGTTTTGGAATCCGTCCGAATTTCTACAGATTTTTTTATAATTTTTAGCTACGTACGCCTACGTTGACAAATTCCTCCCCTTATTCGTCGGGTTTGTGAGTGCAAATTTTCACTGAAAACTAATCTGTAGAAAAAAGTAATTGAATATCTTCGACTAAAATTTTGGCAGTATAAATTCTTATTTTTCATGTCTCAAAACAGCATAACTTAAATAATAAGATTGAGTCCTAGGAATTCCGTACTAAAATATCTCAATAGAATTAGTTGTATTGAAAATAATTTTCTATCTATTTTATCATAGAATATTTTTTAATGAATATTCCAAAAGGACAGAAAATTCAAGAGAATTGCCTAATGTATTCGGCAAGTTTTCATGCGGAATTTTTTCGCCCGTGCTTGGCACTAAAATTTCAACGATTCCCACCTCCCCCTCTCCCTTTCACCCTTTTATCAACCAAAACACAAAACCCCAAGTCCATTCAAAATCATCCCCCCGTATCCCACAAACCATGCAACAGACGTGGATAAAGAGAATGTCTGCTGCACCAACTCCGCTTCACCCTTACGCATACTCTGTTTTCCAATACTTTTTTTTCTATCAGGGATCAAATTGTAAGTGGGTGGGGTTTACACACGACCTCAGTTTAGTAACGACAGTCAACGTGAGTCCTCCCCGATAGAGAAAAAACTTTCGACTCGTCCCCCTCCAAGTCAATCGCACAAAACAGGTCTAAATAAAATAGAAAGAACCAATTGTTCAAGACAGTCATTCCAATAGTGACATAAAAAAATCAGTTTCCCCCCAAAAGAAGTCGGCGCGATTATAATGCCCCATGCCTTATTTACCTATCGACAAGCTTAATCAGTCGTGGCGGGTATTTTTGAGTGAAGTAGTATCATTTTTCGCTATAAAAAGCCGTAAAAATTGTAGAATTATGACACTCGGCCTAGAGAGCCTAGGATTAGTTGCATGGATCTTTGTGATTATAATTTTGTTGATATGTTGCTCGGCATTCTTCATGTGCTGTATCAAGGGTGAAGAAGATTTCATGACTTCCACGCGGAATAGAATTTCGGAAAAACCGTACGATCCAAGAGCTGACGGAGTTGTCGATAGTAAGTTGGATGTTAGTTTTGAATGCATTGACAGAAAAAATTAATTAAAGATGTCTGATTTCTATATCTTCAAAAGTATTTGCATCAATGACTACGGTCATTTGTTCATAAATAAACTATAATTGAGCTACAATTTGATTTAATTCACGCCATTGTCTCTCAAAAAGAAATAATTGATATTTTTACTTTCAAAGTATAAATACTGGGTCGGTGAAAGCGGTGATTTATTAATATTCGAGAAAATATCTTTGATTTCTAAGGAGGAGAGCGCTAAAACAAATTTCGTTCCTATTTTCATTTCGATCGAGACGCTGGGAACTTCTGAAGGCCTGGTGTCACATACCACTGGTAATAAATTGCAGTCACGTCTGAAATTAATGAAATCCGAAGATCATTAAAATTAAGATAGACGTGTAACCGAAGTCCAAATCACACTTCACCGCTAGAATTCAATATAATAATTGTCTTTGTTCGTGAAAAAACTTTAGAGTAGAGAATTTTGTCGTTCGTATAGCCGCATCGACAGCAATAAAGGAGATGTAGGTGACTTGAGTTCTTGATGTGTCAAAAAAAAACAGATGCAAATACGTTACTACTTCAGCCAGTGATGTCTCAAGGCTAGATGATCCGAAAATCATTAAAATCAAGATAGACATGTCACAGACGTCCAAATCGCATTTTACCCCTAGAAATCGATATAATTATATATATCAAAAAATATCAAGAGTATTTCACCTCCAATGTTTCTGATAAAGACAACTTGACAATTGACTGCAAATTTATAATATAAATTAAAAAATGTTTCTAGTATTGGTCATTACTTCACCAAAACTACTGGCGACAATTTGAACTCGTTTTTTAATATTTCGTAAAAATAAAATCTATAGTTAATATAATAGAATAATGCATTCTTGAGTGTCATTATTTCGATTCAGTCAAATTCCACTGGTTTTAATGATACAGAAGTCATTGATTTCAGTTGAATGAAGTGGATGGAATAATGGTGAATCATGAAATCACTGATAATTATGCTGGCTGTCACTAAAATCATAAATTCAATAAAAACATTGAAATCATTATCGTAGTTGAGTGAAACTAATTGCATGTAGTGGTGTTGGTGTCACTGCAACTTGAATTTCCCAGCCCCTCGCTTTTAAAAATCGCATCAGAGGACGCGAAAATCTCTCTCATTCGTAGTTATAAAGTCACAGGCTATCATACTTCTTCCATGAAAATAACTAATTTTTTCTATCAGTGTAGACCAACAACTTCAATAGATATATGTAATTAATCAGCCAGTGTTTTAAAGGTATTCCACAAAATTACAGTGGGACCGATGCTATTTTTGAATCACTTCTATAATAGAACGTACAATAGCAATCATGGAACGTGCGACTTATTCGGAGGACCTAACAGTGGAGATGCTGGAGGCGATGGGAATTGTGTTGGTGCTGAGACTTAAATGAATACAGCGATGTATTGAACCAATTTTTAATACGCAACTCAGTACGATGTTTCAAACTGTACAAAATACATGAAAGAAATATTACACGAAAGAACTGAATATCACGTACAAACGTAACTGCCTTCTTCCTAAATGTTCATGAAAGAAGAATGTGTAAAAAAAAACATGGGTAACTACATCGGCAATTCATTGATACGGGTGAAACTAAATGGATTTTGTAAATTTGTAATAGAGTTATTGTATTTTCTATGTTTTCAATAAATGTCTTCTCATGTGGACTAGCCATATCGTTGCCTTTTTATTGTTTGGGATGTCCGGCCGCTTCCACCAAGCAAAATTTATGCTGTTGGAGGGCTCATAGTGACGGGTAGTAATTGGCAATGATTGCGATTATATTCTAATGTAACGATGGATTAAGCCTATTCAATACATAACTTCGTATGATTTTTCAAACTTTACAAGATGTTTAAAAAAATATTGTATAGAAGAACTGAATTACGTCCAAGCGTAACATAGCTGCCTTGTTCCCAACTGTTTATAAAAAAAAATGCTTCTAAAATGAATCACTCCAAAGCAATTCATACGGGTAATAGACTAAGTGTGTTTTGTTAATTTATTATAGTTACTGTATTTTCATGTGTTCTCAATAAACGTCCTGACATGTGGACTAGCCAGTGTCGCCTTTACTACGTGGGTTCCTTAAGCCGGTGTGACTTCGGTTTTGTTGTCCTTAGTTATCAGTTGAAGGAGATCACCACTCTTCGGACGTTCTTTATTCTGCGACCACTTCCAGAAGAGGCTGCGAGTACAATTTACAAAATTTGTCATTCAATTTTGTAGAAAAATGAGTGAATTTTGTTAAAAGATCACATGAGAATTCGCTAGATATGTTCTTTTGGGAAATCTCTAGTGGAATGAATGTTTAAAAATCAGAAGTTTTTATAGAACGAAATTTTCCAAGTTATGTCATCTACATTTGTTCTTATCAACATTCAATATATTTGAAAATATATTTATATTTGAATATATTTGAATATATTTGAAAAATGAAAAATTAACGGATAGCAATTTACAAAAAATATCTCAATTGGATAAGATTCATAAAAATCGAATTCTATTGATTGGAATAATTGAATTTTGGACTGACTCAGATACGAACTCCAGCGGAGTCCACGTAGAGGTGTCCGCCTTGGGCATCCACTTTCTGTTCATGGGAGTATCTAGAGTCACAGGAAGAATAGCAGTAACTACTGAATCCACGGGGAGACCACTGTCTTTAGCTGCTAAGGACTTGGTCAAATGGTGGACTGCAGCCTTAGCCATTCCATATCCAATCATTCCTGTGAAGAATTCATATGAAAATTAAATTCTCCATAAAATTAATTTTTCTATGTTTCGTGCGTGAAACCCACCAGGAGTTCCCTCCAGTGCAGCCTTAGCTCCTGTCAACGACAAGAAACCTCCATCCTTTAAATGTTGAGCTGCGATACTAGCAGCAATTGTTGAACTCCAAACGCTCTGCTTCCACATCAATTCGGTATTTGTTAAGAAGTCCTTGTTAGCGCAGTTACCCCCGGCCCATCCCCCAGCGACACAGATCACCCCATCAACCTTCTCACCATTCAGAATCTCCTTAACTTGATTCAGAATATAAGTCTCCTGAATTGGGAGGACAATTTTTCAATAAAAATTTTATGGGGACATTCGAAAGTCTTTATCAAAGTTATGAAGCTATTCGGTGATTTCAGATTGCCGATGAGACGTAAGAAAACGTTGGAAAAATGATTACTACGATCGATTTAAGGTCATGCATTTTTGTTCATCGCTTTTGGATGAACCTAGAAGTTTTCCATCTTTTCGTAAAGCCAAAAATACGAAAATCTGCTTTTATGACACAAGTAACAAAAAATGCCCTTTTCCACTATTGTCGTAAAATATTATTCGATACACATGAAAAAAGCAGTTTATAACTCTTGTGATTACAACCCTCATCTCCGGATCGCGTTTTATCCCTCGCATTCATTAAAAACGATTTTTTTTTCACTTCTATAGAAAATAGTGTTTATTTTCTCACATACGGGATAAATAGTAAATTTCATGCTCGAGCCTTGAAAACAAATCATCGTCTCCCACGTGCAACATTGCCTTGGAAAAGCGCGTGGGGAAGGGTGATGTTTTCCATGGCGAGGCTTGGATATTATTTTTCAGGTGCCATGCACGAAAAATAATTTGATTAAGAATTTTTCTTATTATTTTACAGATTTTCATGGACCAAAAACTTTTGAATTTTATCATTCACGTTCGAACAAATTTAATAGAAAATGTTATTAGCAGTATAGAACTTCAAGTCCTCTGATCTCTGGCGGAAAAAGGCCAAGACGGGCAATTAATACTTAGAACTTAATGTTTTCTTTTCTCTTGTTAAAAAGCTATTCTAAGTCTCGTATAAAGTTTTTCTTCTTCAAAGTGCCGACTCTAGTCTACATAAAAGAATGTAGTTAGAGTTAATATACCCCTAAAGGCATTCATGTTTTGTTGCAATATGGCTGTACTTAAGTATAAGGAAAATACTGTACTTATTGTACTTTTTGTATTTTTGTATCTATGTTTCGACAAGGGGATTAATACTTTGGGGAAGGAACAAAAATGTAAAGATCCGAGCGGGTATCCACATGGACAAATAATAATAGAAAATGCTATTGTCTAATTCGTGACGACGATATAAAATTTCTTCTGGTTTTCGGCCACTTCTGTTGAAATGCTCAATAGAAATTATTTCTAAAAGACGCTCAACAGAATTTTCTATTTCTATACAAGTTATTCTATTGAGTTCTTTTCTGGAAATTTTCTTATCTGAAATTTTCGAAATTGTTTTCTCCAATTTTCTTGATGCAAAATATTAGACTGAAAGCTTAAAAATTTAGAGTTACAGAAATTTGGCAGAAAATAAATTCGATTGAGTTTTCCAAAAGAATATTTACCACTGAATATTTCCATAAAAACGGCTAAAAGTTAATAGAAATACAAAAGAATTTTCTAGCTTATCCCGTACGTTTACATATGGATTCGCGAAGAACGTGGAGGACATTGAGATAATTACCTGCTCCTTCCAGCTGTGCTCCCCCTTCACGATAACATTCGCATCAGCGGCGTCATTAGCTTTCATATCAATGTTTCCGACCCACTAGAAATTATAATAAGTTTTTTTTTTCTTCAAAGAGAGAGGACCGGGATAATTATGTCATGTGGAGAACTCTTTCTTGGTTTATCGGGGATTCTTACTCGTGTCTTACGCAATAAAGTATTTTGTCTCGTTATCGCAGAGTTGATTCAGAATTTACTGCCTTGAGATGAATTAATAACTATTCAATCAGCCGTGACAGAAGTTGTACTTGTAGTTAATAAAGTATACGGAGAACTTTATTTGCAGTTTTATTGATGACAGTACGAAACAATTGATTAAAAAATCGAACGGTCTCGATAAAAAAAAATTATACAATTTCTTGTAAAATTCTACTAATAAATTACATTTTTTGCCCTAATTCCATAAATCATGCCACCCCTCTTCTCTCCGCCATGTGTTTTATACCGGATATATTTTTTCCAAAAAAGAGAAAATATTGAATAAGCCACAAGCAAGTTATCAATTTAATCATTTCCTTCGGCAGCAGCAGTTATCGATTTGGAATGTGTCGCCTAAGGCGTCTAATAAACTCCAAGAGGATGATTCTACAGGACTAGTCCCAATGGATTTACTTAAATTGAAGACATCAAATATCAATTTAAAAATCTTAATCTAAGATATTTGAAATTGCAAATTGAGGTTTTATTTGTCCGCAGAAAATGTTAAATTTATCTATTCAATTTTCCTGACATGTACTCATTCATCAATAGAAGAGTTTATAACTCAACCGACAAACCGTTACTTATGAAAGTGAGAGGTTCTGGTCTATTAGCCACCAGCCTTCAGCCTTCAGCCTTCAACCTCGCATCCTTCACTTCTCTCACTCTCCATAAAATAATAGAATTTCAAAATAAGTCCCCTCAATTGTATAATAATTCAACTAAATCCAAAAGTTATTTCCCCAGAAAAATATTCTCTCATTTCCCAAATAATCAACAAGTTGCCGCAATTATAAACGTCAGATGAGGTGTCGCTGATAAACAGACAGTAAGGTTATGAGAAAATCTCCAAACAATTGAAAAACGAAACTCACCCAATTCTGAGATTTGAATTTAGCGACGCAGGCAGAGCCCAGGGCCCCCTTGCCACCGTAAACAAACACACGTCCCATCGTCGTAGCCATTGTTCGATCTAATGACAGCCTTTCCCGAAAATACGGGGGAGTATAGCCCCTCTCCGGAGAATATCGTCGATTCAAGATCGTCCGAGTTCTTCCGGACTTCCCCGACACGACAATTCGGGTTTTTTCGTTCCTGCGCGCGACGTTGCCACGCCTGCGGATCAAAAGGAGTCCGAATGTCCGCCATCTTGACGTCACCCTAGAGCTTATGAATTGCCAAAATCCTACTCATTAGGACGGTAATTAATTAGATCCCTTTTTGATCCAACTTGTCTAAATGAAAATTTGGAGTTTCCCATCGAAAAGTTATCGAGATTGTTTTCTCTCATGGAAAAACGAATTTGACCTCGATTTAGCAGTTTTGCACGAGTAGTTTTGAATTTCCCGGGTGGAGATGATTTCATCCTCGAACAATTTCATTGCAGAATTCATTGGAATTAATGACTCGAAAACAAAATCGCCTCAGTGCGACAATTCTAATATTTTTTTTGCCGGCTCTGATTTAGGAGATTTCCCATTTTTTTTGAGCGACAGAAGCAGAATCGTTTGTTGATCCGAGACCGCGTAATTCATAAAAAATAAATTGTTTATCAATCTGAACCCTTTAATTGTTCGTACAGATTTTACTTTCCAAGGAATTCGCTAGATGATTGTTTTGGGTTTTCAATGAACTTTCAATATTCAATTCAATAGAATTGCATTTTTTTTTACAACTTATTCTATTTTCTATAAACGTTTCTTGCCTCAAATTTTGTTAAAGTCTGTTTTTCTCCTTTTTTCAAAAATGGAAATGGGCGAAGACGGTTACAACATTTGAATGGACCTAATTTTATAAAATTACTCGCTGACCCGCAAATGTTGTTTTGCTATATACATTATTTCTAGAAAAAATTTTTCGATTTCAATAAAAAATTGCTAAGACTATAAGTGTGTGGGGAGTTAATTATAATTGAAAGAGGAATGAAGAGTTGTAAACAATTAAAGTATAATTTATAAACTATACATGACAATTTATCGTACTACAATTATTATATTAAGATTGCCGTCTTCTAACCCTAGTGCGGATCTGTGAATGGAAAAGAATAACATAAAAATCGCAATTAAAGAACAGGGGTTGATCATAGAAGGGTGAAATATTAAAGTTGCATTTATTGTTCAATTTTAAATCATAATAAAATCAAAATAAATATTTAGAGGTGGGTTAGCCTTATCATTCAGGAGTATGAGAAATAGATGTTGGCCGATTCTCAAACCTACCTGATATGCACACAAAATTTCATATAAATCGGTCCAGCTGTTTCGGCGGAATTTTGTAACAGCCACCGCAACACGAGAATTTTATATATTAGGTAAATATAATTCTATTGTTCTATACAATTTATTATGCATATATTCTATAGAAGGTCTTGAGCAGTTATTTTTTATTCAATTTTCTTGATGAAGAAACAGTAAATGTATCATTAGAAAATTTCAGCCTTAGAAATTCTATAAAATGATACATTTCGATACGATTTCAAGAGAGTGTCTTTGGGCTCGTAGGAGGTTTATAGCACGAGCCGAAGGCGAGTCACATAATCTCATGAGTCTAAAAGCGAGGGTTTGTGCACGTGAGGCATGCGGAAAAACTCACTTCATGAACAGCATCTCAAAAAATATGTTAATAAAAGCAGCCAAAAACTAATGGGCAATTCGCTAGAATTGTACAACAAATTTTTTAAAATATTTCTTCTCCCCGGCGGGGGCAACGTACTTACTTTCCTCCCGCTACGCAGGAGGGAATTGCGACTTTACTCCTACGCCGGGGAGAAAAATCATGTTCTCACCACGGAAAGTAAAATAAAGGAGCCTTACTCACG
>JAPYZM010001635.1:0-23842 GCA_030522845.1 Psyttalia concolor
GGGGGGGGGGGGGGGGGGGGGGGGGGGGGGGGGCTAGTAAAAACCCGAATAGGGTATACTTGGAACGAAATAAATAATAAATTTAGCAAAATTAATGCGCTAATTGAATTAATTGAATTAAAATTGAATAAACATTGGCTTCATTTTCGCGTCTAGAATATTTATCTGAGTGCGTGAAACAATAAATTGTTACTCGACTTGGGTTCTCATTACTCTCATTATCCTCTACTTATTATATTAGACTGTGGAAATTCCTCTCGACAATTACTTGGATCAACTCTCCTGTGTCACTGAATGGGGAGGTACCGTCGAGATGCAGGCCATGGCTCGCCTATACAAACGAGACTTCATAATCTTCAATGCTTCGAAATTGGAGCGATACAGAGTCACTGACAATGGATTTGAGAAATTTATTTACCTGTGTCAGATAGGCAACAAGGTCTTCGAGGGCGTTTTCGAGAGGGAAGTCATTTCCACCGCCGCTTTCTGTCAATGTAATTATCTCCCTATTTTTTATTATCTGTCCATAATCTACATCCATCCATAATTCCCAAAACAACATGTCGAAATTCGATCATTAACAAATTGATCTCCCTCAAAATCACTTACTCTCCTATGTCGTCGCCTCGGTCACCTTTATCTCACCAAAAATTATCTATTTATTATTTTTTAAGTGAGTGCTTTCAGAAAAACAATTCAAGTCTTTTTTTTTGTAGCCTATGAAGTTTTCAATGTGAAATGACTGTCACCAAATTCTTCAGGATTTATTTCGTTAAACTTCCTTGTCATTTCACTAATTACGTAGATAATCTAATAATTAGTGAGTGGGAAAACTAGTAAAGTCAAATTAATCGAAATTCAAATTTTTCCAGTAAAAAAACAATTATAATTAAAAATGCTTGATAAAGATATGACAATCTGTCTTAAGCCGGCAAATTTCTCATGAAAACAATTCTCCCTCTTGAAATTCTCACGAACCGCTCTTTCTCCAGCTATAATGTACCAAACCCTGTACAAAGATGTCTTCGGTATGTCGGGAATCGACGATGTAGTCCAGAATATGCTTCACGATCGAGGGCCCAGCATGAGGCACACGAAGTTCTTCCTTAAGACAAATCTAGATCATCGCGACCAGATGGCAGCTGAGCTGCGCACCAAAATCGACGCCGAGGACACCACCGAGTCCCCCTCGAAACCCCGACCGGAGAAGGCCCCGTTTCCCTACCGTATCGCGAAGGCCCTGGACCCCAACATCTATCGAAACATTGACTTCGACATCTGGCACGAACTGCGCAAAGAGGTTCGTTGCACGGGCTGGACTCGTTGGAACGACTCAGAGCTCCAAATTGGAGCTAAATGTCTCGTCCAGTTGGACAACAACAAGGAGAACATCAATGCAACTAATAATAACAACACCAACAAGCCCCCTACGTCAGATTCAAATGGCAATCTCCAGGAAACCCCAACGAAACTCCCAAAAAAGGTCCCAGCTCTGTTGATCGGTCACATTCAAGAGATGAGTAAGGACAATGGCCCAGTTGTGGTCTTCATCGAGGAACTTGGAGAGAAAAAGACAGTTCCCTTCAATGCGCTAAAGCCCCTACTGGCGACTCGCAAAGCCCACCTTCCCCTGGGTGTGATAAGTCCTCGAAGAAATCTCACTCACGATCACTCGCCCAAATACAGGAACAAATGGAGCCAGTCCACTCGTAAGCCCAAGGATACCTACAACACTCTGGACAATATCAACAACAACGACTACCGGGACCCCAAAAAATCCCCCAACTCAGAATGGGAGGATTCCAGCTGCCCATCACCGACAGTGATCCTCGAACCCTTCACCTCAGTCGACAACTACCGCAACAATAATTTCGTGAATACAATCGAGGTTCGACCAGTCTCGATAGTCCTGGACAATCCTCAGCCTATGATTACGACCCCCAATGATCCCAGAATGGGAAAGGAAGAGGTCAACAATCCCAAGCCCTCGGTCTCTCCAGGGAACAACAACAATCTAATGATGAATAACAACAATCCTATGGCCGTCAATAATAATATCCCTCAAATGGAGAATTTCGAGAAGTCTCAAGGACTTTTTCAGGGTCATCCTCCGGGACAGGGCCAGGTTAATGAAGTTATCAATCCCCCTCCGGGACTGGTACACCCTATGCAGACGAGCCAGCCATCCCAGCAAGAGCCGTACTACGCTCAATCACAAACGATGACGGCTATCTATGCAGCAACCCCCGTCGTGTGTGTGCCCTCCGAAGGAATGTATCCAGTCCAGTATTATGGACAGGACAATGCATCTTCTCCAGGACAAGAGCGAGCCTATCATCCGGTTAACGTCAATGCTACGACCAGCAGTGATATCAATGGAAGTGATCTGCCTTATTCAGATCCAGTCACTTTGAGATTCTTTTATAATCTTGGGATTGCATTGTACAGATCTGGCAATATGTGGCAACCGGGACCGTCACCTTTTGCGACAGCGGCTTCGCTGGCTTATGTACCTCCAGGTAATATTTTTTATTCTAATTTCTCACAAATTAATAATCGAATTGAAGCTTGAAAATTCAATGTTTTTCCTTTGCATTATTGCTTATTGACACATAAAGTTTATTATTGTGAACGTATTTTTTTTCATTTGTAGAAAAAATGACTAAACTTCATAAAGAAGTAAAAAAATGAAAGTATAACAATGAAATTTTACCACCAGATTAATAATAAGGCAAAGAATACAATAGGAACCATTGTATGAGATCAAAATTGTCGAAAAATGAATCAGAAATTTTAGTAAATAATTTTCAACAAACACACATGTTGAGTTTCTCAAGTTACATGATAATTCGTTGGTTATTCAGGAAATGTTGTGCCTATGGTATCACCTGCGGTCCCAGCTGAGCACCCCCCGAGTATCCAAAGCCCCCCAAGAAGAGAGAATGAGAACAGCAGAGCTGGCTACCAAGGCAAGAGAAGAACTGATCAAACTGACCAGAGGAACTCTGGCAGAAGCTCCGGAATGAGCTCCGAGAGTCGTAGCAGTTTCAGGGGCAATTATCCCCGCAAGGATCAGGGGAACTTTCCAAGGGATAACGGAGGTAATTCGTCTTTCGATTATCAGAAGGGAAAGAATTTCGGTGGGGAGGACAAGGATGTCAGGGAGCAGAGGGACACGAGAGATCAAAGAAAAAATGCAAGTCGTTTCAATAATAATAGCAACAATAATAATAAAAAGGCCGACAATCGCGGACGTAATTTCGAGAGAAATAATGCCGTCCAAGATTATCAGAAGACAAGAGAGGGCAACTTGAGGGGTGATAGTCACTCGTTCAGGAGGAGCCAGGGGGATCAGAATCCTGGGAATGTTCAGGGACCGGTTCAAGGGACTATTCAAGGATCACATCCAGGGAATCCGCCGTTCCAGGGGAGCTATCCGCAGCAGCCAGTTTACAATGAGGTTTATTATTCCAATGAGGGACAGGGATATTATCCAACAGGTGGGAATTTTTATCCTGTTGGATTCATGCCACCTCATCAGGAACACGCTGAGGCCTCTGGTAATTATGTTTGCACTGGGGTCGAGAATTTCCAGCCACCCATGTCACCAATGTATCCTCAGTACGTCTTTCCTCCTCCTGGAGTTTATTCGAATGTTAATCCTGCTGGGGGACAGGAGAACTGGTACCCCGTTCCGGGAGCACCAGGGTTCTTTCCTTATCAAGTCCCAGTCACTCAACCGCTACCCACTCTGGGGAACAGACCACCCACTAGCTCGTAAGGGGTGGAGCAGCAAGAAAATGGGGATCCGAGGTTTTTTGGCGATTATTTTGATGACGTGTAGGAAAGAGTTCAATTAAAAAAGTAGCGCTTTTGGGAAATTTTATGGAATATTTACTGGAAAAATATAAGAATTGTATAGCCATTCTTCTTTGGAAATATTCTATTCGTTTTGATTAGTCTGTATGAAGTCCGTAAATTTTGATGTCTCTGAGATTTTATCTATTGAAATGTTTAGGCATGAATTTTCAATTTTTTTTCATTTGGATTTTGGAATGCAAAGGAGAATGAAATGCGGCATGAAGAAACTTGGAGAATTAATGCTGAAAAATTTCGGGAAAGCAAAGTTTTGTAGGACACAGGTAAATCTAAATCTAAGAACATTCTATAGAATATTCAATAGACCTAGTATAGAATTCTTATATAATTCCAATAGACATTAAGAAGAGTTTCGTAGAGAAGGCGCTAGTTTTTTCAATTGATTTTTTGCAATTAAAATTTTTCATACGTACGGTTGAAATTGCAGATACGAAAAATCTTAGAAATTTTCTGTTAGGTATGCTTGCGGAATCATCCTTTGATAGGGTGCATTCTGTAAGGTATACACGATTTTTGGATAACCTCTGGAGACAGTTCATGTGTAGAAATTCCTATATTTTCTATAAGCATTGGACAATTCTTACAATTCAATGAATCTTGATGGTTCTTGTTTATTATTGTAGTTATTCTAATGGAATTCCAGAATGTGTATACAAGTTTCATATAGAAATTATACTAACATTATATGCGATGAATCTCTAGAGTTCTCGATAGAATTATTCCATAAGAGCGTCCTAGAGGGATCTCTGTGGTTTCTTCACGTGTTCGGGAAGTTTTGTGATAATTTTTTTTCCGAGGAAAAGGTTAGCCGTCACGTACAGAAGAACTGCATAAAATGTTCTAATGAATTCCCTAGGAAATTCTGTAGAACTTCTATTGAATTTTCTGTTAGCTTAGTAGCTCATTCGAAAATATTCTCCAGAAAGCATTCAATGGACTTTTTTTCTTTCGGTACAAACTTCCTAATACAAATATGTAAGGATTTCACTTGGAATCCTTTGAAGGTCAAAACTTTCTAGAATTTAAAAAAAAAAATTCATTAAAATTTCGCCGGCGTTTGTACATCTAGACATGCTATGAAAACCGATCGTAAAAGATTTTTTGTAACCATTTTTCTGTAAATTAATAACTACAATAGGTCATCACGAAAATTCTTCTATTTATACTAGAAGACTAGAATTGGAGTCAAAGTTAAGTCGACTCGTTTCCCTATTTTCTTGCGTATTTTTTTCTATTTTTTTTTACAGATCGGTCACTTGTATACTCAGATAGTTTCAGGAGTTTTTTGATGAGAAAATATAAAGAAACTGGAGTTCTTTAAAAGGATTCATGTATTCATCTTAATTACATGCATCGCCATATTTTTTTTTCTTTCATTATATGACAAAATTACTTTATTAACATCACGGTTTGTTACATTTTCTATATATTGAAATAAAGATGCAATTTTCATAAAATATTGGAATCTTTATTAGTATTTAGGTTTCCTGTTCATGTCGTTGAACCCTTACATTTAATACAAAAAATATTGAATACCACAGAATTTGAGAAAACTAGAAAACTGAGAAAACTAAATTAGATGTGAAACTGTAATCTTGCAGTAGATAAATGTTCTTTATGCAAATGATTTGAAAAATCAAGAAACTACAAATATGAAAATTTAAACCGAAGTTCGTAATGGGTGAAGCTATTTTAGGAAGTGAGAAAACAACTATTAAAATAATAGATGAATTCTATTGATTGTTTTTTTATCTTCAAATAAAAAAATATAAACTAAATTTCAACAAGTTACCTTTGGACTGAGAGTCCAAGATATTCCGCAAAAATTATCATTGGAAATTCGAGTTGTCACATTTTACTAATTATGTTAATTACATCATCGATTATGCTTTGGCTTATTCACGATTTCCAACGGATCGTGGGAGACGAGAGGGTTCTTTCGGCAAGGAAAAAGGCCTCCGATTGAGGGACAAGAGTGTCTCGATACTCTAGCAAAGAAGTTCGATCTCCCTGTGTTCCCAGAATCTAAAATAAAAACGGAATAAGTGACTACAAAAAAATTCAGAAGTTTCTGAAGAGTTTTGAGTTATTAGAAATTTTTTCTATTACCTCGATAACTGTCTTCGGACAGGAAAATGTCTTTGCGAGGTGCAATCTCCTCTCCACACTGTCCACGTATCTCAAGAATTTATCTAGAACTGCTGTTGGTGCTTCTCCTTTATTCAAAATCTTCAAGACATCTTCAATTGGGAGATTTGTTTGCAACTTTTGACTGCCCAGCCATCCCTAGAAATTCATTGATTGTTAAACTACTACGATCATGTTATAATGACAATTAAAAGAAATTTCCATTACTTAAATACTACTTAAGCAATAATATCAAATTTTAATCAATTTTTCTAGTAGTGATCGAAAAACTTTGGGTAAATGGAAAATTCTCTACTAGAATTGGTCAACAACAATTTTCGCCAATTCTAGTTAGAAATTTCCCTTGATCACTACTGATAAAATTTCTAAGAGCATTTCAACAGAAAATCAACAGTTATTATCGGGCTCATGAGATTTTCGGAAATGCTTTCTTCAGAATTTTTAGATTTTAGATTTAATTGCAACAGTAGAAAAAATAAATTCGAACGACTTATCAAATTCTCCAACACATCTGTTTTCACCTCCCCCAGTAATTGCTCAACAACAAATTAAAAATTAAAAATCTCTGTTTTCAACACTGACAAATGTCCCTAGCAAAAGGGGGGGGGGGGGGGATAACACCGTTTGCATGAGAAGAAGAAAATCTCCAATTTGACTACCTTGGACAACAAAAGACCATCAATGTCCTCCCAAGCTTTGACGCTCACTCTCGACTCCAGTGCGATCTTCTGATACTGTCTGGGCGTGATTTCATGCTGATGGAGTAGCATAGCTGGTGCCACAAGAGTCCCCTCCGACGCTCCATAATGTTCCCTACAAGAATACCTCAAGCAGTCCAGAACTGATGAATTCGGTTCAAAATCTTCAAGCAATTTTGTGTTCTTCAATGCCGCCTTCCACTCCAGGAGTTTGATATAATTCTGAACGAATGGGGTCTCCCTGCACTCCGGGGAGTTGATGAACTGAGTCTTGTAACACTTGATAAGCTTCTGGAGTAATCTGGTCTCGTCCCTCGTGTTCTTGATGATGACATTGAGGTTCGTCATGGCGGCATCGATGGTTCTGCCCTGCATGGCCAGGAGGTCTGTGATTTCATTCATCATGAGTCTCGTCGAGAGGTAGTGGATGTAGATATTCATTGCGTCAGGCCTCGTCATCAGGAGTCGTTGAACCAGGGCTGATTTCAAGGTCTTAGTGATGAAGAGGACGATTATGAGAATTGCATCGCCATTGCCGGAAGAGATCGCAGCATCCAGGAGGGCTGTCTTGTTTACAAGTGACTTGTATTTCTCGAGGGAAAAGGGCTGACCCAGGAGAATCCTCCGTAGAGTTATCGTGGTGTCCACTACTGGGGTCTCCTCGGAAAGGTAGACCGTGTCTGCCTCGAGAACTGAAGTGAAAAGTTTAAAATATGGAGAAGAATTGAATGACTGTCTCCAGAAATATAGTTTAACATTGAAAACCTATAGAATTTCTGATTAAATCTTCCGTTATAAAAAGTCTAGAGCTAATTGAAAATTAGGAATCCATTTCAATTTTCTCTAATAATAATCCAAGTAGCTTCGCAATTCGCCCAGAATGACGTTTCCATTTTTTTTTATGGAAAATCAAGGGGAATTCTTAGAGAATTCTATTGGATTTTTATTGAATTTTCCATTGGCTGTTGACTATTTTCATTGAAGTATTCAAAACAAAATATTTAGTGGCCAAATTTTTTTGTATACGCCTTATTTTTCCTCTATATTTTCTATAGAATTTCCTCAGGTGAAATCCATAAAAAAATCGTAACTGAATTGAATGATTGGATCTGCTCATTAACTATCTCATTATTTCCGCAGTCACCGAAATTAGATAACATAAAAAAATAGTCTGTGTTAAAAATTTTCTCAGCTATAAAAAGTATAACGACATTTCACGTCAAAATCATTGGAGATTGGGGTACCTCCACAATTACACAAATGATTTTCCTGATTTTTACGGGAGAACTGAATTAAAAACTGAATGTAAATATTCACTTGCTGCCAAAGTAGGCTCCGAAATGATTGACAACAAAGGCCTTGAGTCTGATGGGACATTATCGAACTTGAAATAAGTCTCAGAGATTTCGATGTTTGAGATTCCTGCTTTCAATTGAGCTGTGCCACTCTTGGAGATGCCAAATAAATTGTCTATCTGTTGAAAATAATTTCATATTACATCAAATCCATTTGCACTCGGTCCAAATACCAGCCAACTGAGCAATAAACAATTACTCGTAATAGATGCTCGTCAATTATTGGATTGAGTGGATTATTACCTCAGTATTTTGGTCAAAACTGAACGAGTGCTTCTCACTGCTGTTCCAATACTCTTCATCATCTTTGGATGGATCATTTTTCGACATTTCTAACTAAAAAAAAGTACGATAACGTCAATTTCTTATTCCAGGTTCTGAAACATTTGCTGGTACTGACAGGTAGGCAGTGATATATAGTAAGCTTAACAATAATAACAACAACGCCACGTTTGGAGAGTGAGCGACGCGTAGTGGTTAGGTTTACGCACGTCTAATTGCAGGCGAATAATCGATTCTGCAATGAGACTAATTTAGACAATTCGAGAATGAGTTAGGATAGTTTAGGTACGTATTTATATAATTTAGGAATTCATAGTTTATTTATAATTGATTGTTTTGTTACATGGCCTGCCGTTGTCAGTCGATCAGTTAACTCGTGTCGGAATGGAGCCGATAAAAACGTAACCGATGACCTACCAACAGTAATTGGATGCTGCAATTGAAAATAAAGACGACATTTTGGTTAATAGCTTCGAAGTACGTTCATCAGACGTGGGTATGTTTAAACTGAATCCAACCCGACGGGGGTTAACTGAGCGACCGTCAATTTTATTCCAATCGGCGAGAGTTAACTCGAAAATTAAATGGCTGGATCGAGTTTGCTAAACCTCAGTTAACTTTGCTGGTCCTAAATATTTGGTGTCCATCTGTTGTTTTTTTTTCTAGTACGACCATTTTCATAAAAATATGATGACCCTTTGAGATGTGTCCAAACGACTCCCTCCAGGAACTAAAATTGTGGCTGAATAAATTTTCACGAAAAACGCGGGGAGACCAGCAATTAGTCGTTATTTTCATCGATTTTTCCGTATGTTCGTAATCTGCAGGTGCAAAACGTATTATTAACGGTCGGAATTCAACAGATGTCCAGTGGGATCCGTTATAAACAAAACAGGACTCGCCAGATGACGATTGGGGTCCGTTAAATGGTTGGTAACAATCAAGTAATTCAAGTTGAGTTGTCATTGTCAATTACGATTATCTGAATTATCGAATACTTGGAGGTAACACAGAAATGGAGGAAAATACAAATTTATAAAACATTATTATTTTCAGGAGGGACGAGAACACAATTTTCGATTTGATTGAAAATTTATTGAATTCTCTAGGAATTAGGACTCAAAAAAAAGAACGTTTTGAAAAAAACTCTTAAAGCTAAAGAAAAAGGATAACGAGAGTCGATCCATACGTAGTTTCATCCACCGTAGACTTTTACATTTTTCTGTGAATTCTGGTGAAATTAAATTCAGTATTACTGGAATAAAAATTAGATTAGCATTAGTCCATGAATTTTTAACTTTTTAAATATTTTCATTGCGCTGTATCGGAAAAGTAGCGTTTCGGCACATTGAGACGAAATAGTATATTTCGTAACAAGTGAAAAAAAACCACTTTATAATATTTTTCATCAAGCTGTGTCGGAAAAGTAACTTTTCAGTCATTCTCCGCTTCGCGTCGAGTGACTGAAGAGTGCTTTTTTTACAATATCTGCCCAAAAAGTTCACTTTTCGGTACCGGTTTTCGTGCGTAAAGTGTTACTTTTCCGCACAGTGTGCGTTACAGTCAGAAATCGTGCGACAAGTGAAACTCGTGCGTAAAGCTGCGCTTTACGCACGCGAATTTCACTTTACACACGATCTTGACTTTTCCGCACTCCGCAAAAAAAAACACTTTGCCCTCAAACCTCTCCTCAAAGCGAATTTTGGCAGGTATTGCAAAAAATTAGGTGGCAACACGTGCGCATCGCCTTTACGCACTACTTTACGCACTAGTTGCACAATATACTATTTTGACACATTGAGATGAAATAGTATATTTCGTAACAAGTGAGAAAAAAAGGGTTTGGGCGAGTGGGAGGGTTATATCACGAGCCGAAGGTGAGTGATATAATCCCACGAGTCAAAAACCACTTTTTTCACGTGTTACGAAATATACTATTTTAATACGGCCCAGTGAGATTTTAATGTTCTTCCTCGGCGGTATTCGAATAATCGCGGGTCCGGTAAAGTGGACTTCACCGCTCTCTAGTGGACACTGTCAGCACACTTGGCGATTCGACAGATGTCGTTAGTTGTACCGCAGACACTCGAGCGTGCGTTAGTACCGGATCCCGCTCTCCACTTTCTCCAATAAAAAACAAATAACAAAACCCATAAACCCGACTATATGCGTCTGCAATAATTGCTAACTGCTTTGGGATATCCGCACATTCGAATTTCCCGAAATTATGCTTTCAATGGCCGCAAAATCACGAAATTCTGGATGTCCACGTAAACGCGGGAAACCGTCATCACAACAACAAAACAAAACACTCGGCCTGGCATCGAGAACCCCCCGAGTTTTTGTAAATGTAAATAGCTTGAGAGGGCAGTCGAGGGGACGTTCACCTCTGAAAAGGAGTTACGAGCCATTTGATTTCACTGAAAATAATGATCGAGTCGAATTTCATGGAAATGTCGATGAAATTGGCGAGCCAGTGCTATCACTCAGGCGTGAAATCAATGAATGGAGGAGACATGAGGTGGTGAGTGACAAAGTGAGGGAAACACTGGAGCGGCTGACACTACCGGAGCCTCTCAGTGCATTCGGTAAGTTTTATATTTAGGGAAAAATTTTTTTGTGAGACTTTTGTGGATGTGTTTTGAAAAATGTGCACGGCTCGCGAAGAATGGTACCCAACAGCATTTGCCGAAATAGCTCAGCTGGGAGAGCGTTAGACTGAAGATCTAAATGTCCCCGGTTCGATCCCGGGTTTCGGCAATATTTTTTTTTTAATCTTCATCAATTTAAAAAATACTGGATTTTTTTCTGAAATCTGTCCAACATTGTATCAAGAATTTTTGAGAGAAAATTTTTATGATAACTTGAGCAGTGTCAATTCTGGCTCAATGATTGTGCATTAAAACTATGTCACCTTCAATTTTTCTGATACTTCGTATTATAAGAGGTATTATTGCAGTGATCATTCGTATAAATTCTTATTCGCCAGCCATGAATAGTTTGGCTGTTACAGACTCCGGATCGTCACTTGTCTCTCCAGTCTGCGTGGCCTTGTACTTATGACTGAAAATTAACAGAAAACGATCAAATTCAATCGGATTTTTTTTTAAATTTTTAGGGTGGGGAGATGAAAGGCGATTTAAGGAGAAATCATGACATTTCAGATTTCATTGAAAATTCAGTGTAAGGCAGCACTGAATGTTCATATTTAATCAAACATTCAAGTAAGTTCAGGGATTCTCGCCTCCGTACTGCCCAAAATTCCGTAATTCCACTGAATTTTAAGTGAAAGCGAACATTTCATGATTTCTCTCTAAATCGTCTTCTTTCCCATATTCGTAAAGATCAGCTGGCAACTATCCATGAAATTTGATGTATTTTTTAACTGTGCAAATACACCCCATACTTATAATGAAATTGTTTATGTTGCAGATGAAAATAAGGATTCTTCAACGACGTCTTCCTCTACTCACTCCGTCATCGATGAACGACAAATGGGGTGAGTGGCCATTTCTTTATAACAATTACAATTTCTTCATCATGTTCTTATTCGAGCGATGCTACGAATAGATAATTGTTGAACATTTTGAGAACACATGTTGACTCGTTAAACAACAATAACTCCTGATCTGCGATGAGTAAAAGAGGACAAATTTTGAAAAGTTGATCTGCGAACGATTATTCCTCTGTTAAGAATTTATTATCCACACGCAGAAATATTTAACAAATAATTTTGTGGTAACTGACTGAACGACATCCTCTTTGCATCGTTAAAAATTCTGTCGTACCAACTCACGTTGGATATTCAAATTCGGACTAGAGAAAATGCCCTGCATTCTTATTTTTCCCAATTGGTGAATAAATCCCGTAAGAGCCTTTGTACAAGAAAAAAATCATTTATTCCGTTTGATTGAAGCTGGCGACAATTTTTTTTTTCCTAATATTAAAAAAGATCATCTTCCTCAATCAACAGAAAACAGAAACAAAAAAAGAACAGAACAGAACAAAAAAGAACAGAGCTTTTTGAAACTAGGAAAAAGATAGAATGCATTCTCCCGTGGAGTTCAAACGCGTGACGTTAAAAACAAAAATTATCATATTCGCTCCAGGGAGCGAGAGCAAAGTCAAACCGTTCTTCAGATGTGCCAATATCTTTTGAGTGTTTGTCGTTGAACTTCCAACTGATGTTGAGCAAGATTTATCCAAATCAGACTACAAGAGAGCGATTTTATTGACAATCTGTGTATCTAAATTGAAGTAATAAATCGGTATATACATCGCCGATTCACTAGTACTCAAGAAATCACGAGTTGTCGCAATGAACCGCCTAAGAATTGCAAATAACTGTATTTCCCCGTAGTTCAGACATTTTTCCCACAAACTGCCCTAGCCATTAACGACGGGATCTTTGAACACTCATCAACATCAGTTTCTCAATCGTACCGCGCTTATCCCAGTAAGCGGCTCCGTCCCAGTATGACCTCTGAACAAATTATTCAACAAGTTATTCGATTCCCGATGAATAAATGAGCAAAGTACGCACACAGATTTTACATAAAATGAAACTGATATTTACTCACAAATTAAGGTTTCAACTGGCGAGCAGTCTGACAGTTCTAAATTTATTGCCCTCTTCGAGTAGAGATTTAAAGTAAACAAACTCTGCTTATGAATATGAAATTAAGACTAACTAAAAGTGCGGAATTTCTCAGTTCTATTTACCTGAGGGTGCGAGAACAATCGGAGGGAATAATCGTTGACAATCTAGTTTCTGACGTTAGAGGGAAATTTTGGATTTTGTGACGTCAGTGGAGAAGTGGATATTGAGGGTGAAGTCGTCACACTGAGAAAAACTATAACCCTACCCAGCAATATAATGAATTGACAGAAAATTATACACAAAATCTAGCTTCGAATCCTTGCCTGAAGAATATTGGATGGGTAAAATTAGATTTTTTCTGCCTAGATGGACCGAAAGTGAGCGTTTTGGTCGCCCACTTTGGTCCACTTTGACGGAAAAATCATATTCAACCCTCGAGAGGAGAATCAAACGAGCATTCCCCACGTGCTTACAACCCTCGCCTGCGGCTCGGGTCGTACTTTGGCACATGAGAACAACTTGTCTACTTTTCCTCCCTAGGTGAAAAATATCCAATTTTTTTTGCTGCGTAGTGGAAGAGGTTTCATTGCGATTTTTGGATTTTTTGAGATTTTATTACACTTGGGACAGGGCCCAGGGATGGACGTTAATGCGGAAAATGGTCGAAAGGTTCTGTATGGGAAAAGAGAGGAATTGGAAATAACTAAAGGATATATGGGCCTATTATCCGAAAGGGCTCGAATATAACATTAAAAAAAAACTGAAGGGTATATTGAGGACACTGGCAATTGGTTCGAGCGCCAGTCTACTCCTTGAAAAGTGATCATCATTTTTTTTACTGAGCTTGGCGAGTGGGGGGGGGGGGTGCTCTGTAACAGCCAGACAATCGTTATTACTTTTTAGATTTTAGGTAACTTTTTTAAACATCCATTTAATGACGTTTTTTGGGTGAGGCAAACAACGACTTTTGGAAATTACTTAATAATTACGCGAAAGTACGGGAAAATTAACGGGGGCATACAGGGGTATACCACAGAATTCCTTTAATTTTATGATTGCTTAAAAAAAATGAAAAAACATCCATACTTAAGGATTTCTTTAAAAAAAAATCCTTTTAGTGCATGTTGTTTACTTTATAACATTACACTATTACAAATTCCTTGCAGTCTTGTTTGTTTGTTCAATTTAATTTGAAAATTGAGGAGAATTGAATGTTTCGTGCTAGATCATCATCGAAAATGTTCAGGTAATTGAAAGTTGAATTCTTGTTAATTGCCTGAAAAAATTCAGGTGACTTTTCCGTAACAAAATATGTTAAAATATCGCATAAAATTTACTTTTTCCGATGAATTCTTACCTAGTTCTTTATCCTAATGCTACGGTAATTGCAAATTTTACTACGAAGAATTTAAATAATTACATTGCGGCTATAATAGCTTTTAATCGGGGGTAGGTCACGACAAACTAGCGGATAGACCATATATGTGTAATTTATAGATAAAATAAAGTTGCCCTGATGGACTGCGTCCAGAACTCGAAACGTGGGCGCGTTAAATTGAAAATTTCAAGTGTTAATTATTCTGATGCAATTATGATTGTATCTTGGCCTTAGGAAGAAGTTTATGAATTATAGTAAGATTTTATGTAAATAAGGGGTTATTAAAAATCACACGCTTTTTTTTAAGTTCATGAGTAATTGTCTAAGAGCGCCATAAATTTCTGACTAATTCAAAGTCCATGCCCCCCCCCCCTCGCCCCCCCCCCCCTCATTTGTAATTCTCATAACACCTCCCCGCTTCATTCACACATAATAAACCTTATAAACCGTCGTAACACTTCCCCCCGATAAAAATCTCTCTCATAACCATGACACAATGTTGAATTACCTCCCCTCACGAGACAATTCACGGTCACAAGACTTAAAAGATCCAGAGAAACGAATGAGTTATCGTCGAGTGACATAACTGTTCACCCTATTTACACGTTTTACACTGAATAAACATAAGGGAAAGGGGGAGGGGAAAACTGCTTGTCCATGAGAGGTCTGGGATGGTTACGACGTCATCTTCTTCTCCAGGAATTTTCGAAAGTCACTCGAGACGCCCGAAAACCAACCGGTTTCGTGTGTACGAGGAAAAAAAGAATAACAACCTCGTGACCCGCATTTTTTTTTTCCCTCAATCCTCCAACTGTAAATTCTGGTCTCCAAACGGTTGATGCGTAACCAAAATCTTATGGATTATTCAGTGAAATTTTCGACGTGAGGATGATGGATCGTATGCGGAGGAGTGTTTTGTTCCTCCCATCCTTCTTCTTCTTAATTTCAGGGAAAATTTTACGGAACGATACCACAATATCAATACTACAATAGAAGATACCACTGATGTTGTCGTAGAAGAAGGACATTTTGTTATAATGGACAATAACATGGACAAAACCCCCCCCCAACCCCTGGTTAATTACAATGTTTCAATACAAAAATTTTTACAATCTCTACAAAACTTACTAAATTTACTTTGACATTTTTCGATAAACATGAGAGTTACCATAAACAACAACATACATAGTAATAATAATAACGTGTAAACGGTTTTAGTATTTTTAATATCAATCAGCTAAAACTACCTAATAAATAAGCAAGTAGTGTAATAATTTGTTTCCTTAAGCCGATTGGCATTATTACCGAAAATAAGGCTCAAACTAAGACTCTTTGATTAAGAATTGAAAGTCTAAATTGCAGATATTACTAAGCCTTGACCTGAAAATTGCAAACGTGTCGAGTTGAGACTTATGAGAGTTCTCATTACAAATTTTTCACACTTAACTTACAATTGCCATCCAATTCTCAATGGGAGATTGTCATAAGGCGTAATTCGAAATTCTAAGGAACTCTTCGGAGGAATTCTTCGGAACAATTTACGCCTGATCTGCGACCTTTCTGGAACTCGCGCAGAAAACAATCTTTTTACGCGCAATAACCGAGTGCAAAAAACCGTTTTCTGTGTGCGAAGCCTGTTTCTGTCTGCCCGTAAAAACCCCTTTAAAAAATCGAGTAGCCAATAAAAACCCCAAACATTGCATTGAATAAAATACAGTATTTCATTACGCTGTGTGACTCGTGGGATTATATCACTCGCCTTCGGCTCCTGATATAAACCTCCCACTCCCCAAAAACCATTTTTTTTCACTTGAAATATACTATTAAAATCGCTCAAGACAGGCACATCTGCAGCTATCAATCGGTGAATTTATTCGCAAAACAAGTCCTCAATCACTCAATCGAATGATCCGTCAATGGACAAATGGTGTTAGGAATTAAATGGACGGGTGGATAATTCGAACCCCCAAAACCTCCAGAGCCATTTCCAAAGACGACAGGCGAACCGGAGATCCCTCGGCATCCTGACAAACATCCCTCCCAAACAATTTCACTGGGGCAGTATCATCCGATTAATTGCGATTAGATTTCCTCAATCATCGTTAACAATCCTTCAACCCCAGCAAAAACGAGGTAACAGACATTGGAATGACAGTCACGATTGAAAAATGGTAATGAGCCAGTGCTGTAGGTTAGTGAGAACAAAAACCGCTTGCTAATGGCCCTCAGTTGGTTCTCCAAATAAAACAGCCAAACGAATTCTCGTCACGTAGACGTAGTAAAAATATTTTCGACCATGCCAGAACCCGTGCGCATTGGGCTTTTTTGCTTCTTCCCTTTTACACCCTATACCCTCTGTTACATTTACAAAAATAATTCATTTCTCCTCGGAATTTATTTTCAAAGCGACGAGTCAACGAGCGAGACTCGTTAATTCATCTTCTCTTTGGAGTTCACCCCCCTCCCCTCCCCTCTTTTTGCTCCTGCTATTTCTCGATAACGACCTGGTCGTGTGGCTCAACTATTCATCCAGCATCATCTCGGTCTATCTACAGCGTGATAATAATGTAGGTTAGGTTCCCAGCGGTAACACGAGGCAAAAATCAACATTCCACGGCGTCCGTGTGCGAGAGAACACCGCGCAGCTCCGGCAATGTTCGTTCGGTGTGTTTATTTTTTTCCTCTTTCCTTTTTGCGAAGAAAACCGCAGCCTCTTGGGAACCGGTTTTCTGCAGAGTCGTAAAATGGCGCAGACAGTGACCGAAGATTTTTCATGTCTCATTGGTGGAGTTTTAGAACTATTCAACGGTCCTATGATGATAGGATCGAGCAATTCATTCACTTTTGATGGGGATTGCTTTCCGGGGGGGGGGGGGGGGGGGGGGATAAACCGCGGGACAAAAAAAAAATCAGGGGTTATTGAATTTTAAAAAAGCAGACGTTTTTTTAATAGGACGGATCATCGATTGGATTATACGAGCCCCAACGCGGGCTGCCGCCCGCTTTATTATAGAGGCATTGAGCGCTTATAGTGTCAAGATTTTGAGAGGCTAGTGAAACTGGACGCCATGACGGTTATTGGCGCAGTGTCGTCGGTTTCAACCGCTAAGGAATCGTGGCTTCCACATGTCGAGAATTTCGAAATAATCGATTGTGTTAAGCGTGTCCCTTTTGGAATAGATAAATGTCATGCAATTTTACTGCAATCACTTCTGACAACGAAATGCGAAATACTTGAAGACTTGATTGATTGATGTGAGTAAACATGGGCGAACTGCAACGATTCTTCCTGTTTGAAATTAGCGCTTGAAATTGAAATGGCCAATGGGATTGGGAGGACAACTTTGCGAGATTTTCGATACGATATGTTTCTCTTCTTTTGATAATAGGATTTTTGGGAATTTAATCATGTTACCGACTTGGGAATTACTAATTACCATTTTTTTTTCTGTACTTTTGCAATTATTCGGACTAAAAAAGTCAATCGGCTTTTATCAATTATTAGGAGAATTTGATCCATTTTAAGAATTATCAACTTCCATAATCGGATTTCATAGATTCGAACTGTATATTCATGGGATTATATTTCGTACTTGGAGAATTCTCCCTTTATAACGGGCACTCAGTCGAAACCAAGGAGGGGTATTCAGAGTTTTCAATCGATATAATCATCATCCGCGTTTTATATTCCTTTTATTTCTTTTTGTGAAACTGGGCCAACCGATCGCAACGAACTTTCTCCCCTTTTTCCGCTCCAGTGTCTTTTTGCCTCTCCCCTCGATTCTTTTTTCCCCCCATTTCTTTAATGCAAGGTTGATTCTGTGACGTGGTCTGCAGATTTAAGATCCTCTGAGAATAGACCCTTGGTCTGGGTGAACTGCGCCGAGTTGCGTGCGGACACTCCCTTCTCCTGCGGGAACCCCAGTTTTTTAAATTCCGCTATTTGGGCATTTTTTTTATGATGTGTGAATTGGAGAATGGGGAGGGCAAGATGAGGATTGGAACGAGTGCGTAGCTTACTCTTGTAATTTTCCCTGATTCATAATAATTTTGAATATTTCAAGTTTTGCAATTGATCTACTAAAATGCCTAAAAAAAATTGCCAAAGTTCAGGCCGAAAAAATGGACCTAAAAAGTATTCAAATTTTGTGGATTTCAATCTTTTGTTGGAATAGAAATATTTCCAACATAATCTTCTAGATTAAATAGTGACTTTTCCGCGGTTGTTATGTAACAATTAAAACTGTAATTAACTCGAGAACAATAGCACGATTCCGAGTCTAATCTTATCTGAATTTTCTTTATAATTTTTATAATTTTGAATCACTAAATATTAATAGTACGAAAGACATCAGCAATTTAATTTTATGAACTTTTTTTCCTGCATATATTTTTTTAAAAGGACCTCGTTGAAATTGCAAAGTCTCTCCGCCATGCTTCTTTTATAGCACAAATTCTATCCCATGTAAGGTTTCCCTTATTAAAGTATTCTCTAAACTCGTATAGACAGAAAATAAACTTCACTATCAATTTTACGTTATAAATTATGTCAAATATTAATTGTTTTCCTGGAGAAAATTTTTAAAAACCATTTTCTGTTGTTAATAATCTTAATGACTATCACGTATAATAATTCCAAGGTGACAACCCATTACGATTTTCAAAATTCTCAATTTGAGGTCGTAACTGATAAATTGAAATTCCTTTTCTAATGAATGAAATACAAGGCTCACATTTGTTTATTCATTTCTGAGGTTTCAGTAATAATCGGTAGAAATGATGATTCTGTCCCGAAGAATGAAGTATTATTTTCTTTTTAATATTCTTTCATATTATTCCCTAGCATTGCTTATTTTTTCCGTTATCTCCTAAATTAATTAAAACTCAAATTCCTCGTCGACTAATTCAGCCTAGCCCAACCGTCTTGACCCTTCACTGGGGGGGGGGGGCTAATGACGTCATCGGTCATTCCACCTTTAAAATCCCCGACTTTATGAGCTAATCGCCGAGAGGAGAACGTCCCAACGAGTTCATGAACTTGAAAACAAAAAATCGAATAAATAAATAATAGTACGAGATTTCCCATTGTCTTCGATTGTCTTCTTTAGCGACTCGTATAAAGTAGTTGGTACGTAGTATATGAAAATTCTTGGGATGAAAGCACGGCATAGTTGGGAGAGTCGGCAACGTCGCGAACGTCTGGTAGGTTCAAGGGTACGAGAGCGGAGGTCGGTCCCACGGCGAGAGAGGAGAGGAACCGAAAGAAAGAAAACGAACGACGTGGAACGAGGGGGGTATAAGAAGGGAAAGCTGAGGGGGGGGGGGAATTGGCCGGGAGGGGGAAGAGGCGAATGGAAAGAAAGAGGTCGATGGGGAATTGTACGGGCGCAAGTCCGCGTACCGAGGTTCGAACGGTCGGAAATACCCAGTTACTGCTCCCCACCGAGAAATAGGGGCATGAGTCCTTGAATTGAAGGACAAATTTTCGGATAAATCCTATGAATTTGCTGACTCTGGGGGATTATTTGCAATTGAATCGTTGCATGTTGCGAATCACATGTTTCTCTATTGTTCGAAGTCGCCATTTTCGTTGGGCTCGAGGGGGGGGGGGGGCCAACCGCTGCTTAAACCCAACAATCGGATTACGGCCGGGTTTTTTTTTTTTTTTTCTCAGCTTCTTTAAGGTCCTAACATCTGTCCTTTCTCCTTTCTTTCATTTTTTTTTTTTTTTGAGGGGCTAGGGCTCTTCAACCATTTCCTTGATACGCAAGAGAGCGAGGGGGATATTGTGGCACGTGCGTACGCAAACCGGGAAGTGACAACTGACATCTGCTTTACGTCACTCCGAGCGGATTTATGGGACATTTTAACTATTTTCGGGTTCGTCGAACGGGAAATTCTCTGGGTGTCCTGTAATTTGGAGATGAAAAATCGGGGGATTGTGGGAGAAACTGGGAATATTATTTCGGGGCTGCCGCGAATTATGGGGGGGCTTTGGGTTGGGAGGAGTATTTGTTATTTATTTATTTGATAATTTAGTGTATATTTGGTTATTGGATTTTTATAGCTCTCAATTCGCTGTGTTTTTTTTTTTTATATATGTCGGGTTGTATGATATTGAACGAAAACTGATTGGGATTTGCATACGAAACACACGCGGATTGTGGAGGAAACTGGAGTTGTTATTTCGGGATTGTTTAAAATAGTATGATCTGTTTATTATTTTTTTTAGGAACGCTGAAAATAATTAGAGGTATCATTTGCCGGTTTTTAATGCAATATTGATAATATTCGTCTGTACAGTTGTATTATAGTCTTCATGAATTTTAAACATCTTTATCGACCGAGCAACTGCTGAATAAAGTGTAGAAAATCGTCCTCAGAATCGTCCGAGCCTCTTTAGCTCAGTGGTAGAGCACTGGTCTCGTAAACCAGGGGTCGTGAGTTCAAACCTCACAGGAGGCAAATTTTTTTTTTTCGCCAATTCAATTAGCTCCATTTCCCATTGATTCACATTTCGTCATTGTTGGATTTTGCGAGTTATTCTCGATAAGAAACCGCCTCGCACAAAAAAAAAAATTTTATTCTGGATCTGCCTCTCAATTCGTCTAACGCGACTGGATTATTTGTTTCAATCCACATCGAACTTTCCCTAAAATTCACGCAACTATTTCAGAAAAATACTGGAATTAACTGAATGATTTGAAAAGAAAATTTAGAGTGTCGCCATTTGTAATTCAGTCGGCGTTCATTCGCGCATTCCGCGAATGCACTTCACGTAGAAAAGAAGCGAGTAGAAAGAAGAAAACCGTCTCTCAAGCTCCCTCGGTATTCCAAGTGAGATCCGCGTACAGTTTCTGTAAAATATTTTCCGCGAATAAAATAAGTTCAAAAAATAGAATCCCATAAAGCCTGACAAACAAAGGATTGTAACTCGGTACAATTCATAAAAAATCCGACTAAGAAGATGAAAAGGGGTCAAGTGACTAATAAAAGTCACCATAAACGTCACACCCGATAGTTTGGTTTAACCTCAAAACCGCGGTATCTGAACGATGGAGTATGTCCCCGGGTAATTGGTAAAAGAGTCTGGCATCAATTGCTGGGGAAGACTGTACCCCTCTTTTTTCTTACAGACCGGTTTATCGGTCTGTACCAGAGGGGGGAAGAAAAAAAAACAAGTATTATACATATACCGTCTGTGTCACGGTTCCACGACGAACGGCGATAGGCCTTACGGCACGTAGAGCACGTAGCCGAGGTGATGGTCTACAGTCCGTTGAACGCGACAAAAATATTTACGTTTATTAAAAAACGGTATACTACAGGCTTGTATTACTCAACGAGCATTCAAAGAGAATGAGAAAAAGTGCACGAGACGCGGATGATAAATTAAATCTTCGAGGTGGAGAAGAGAGGTCGGACTGCGCGTCACAGTCTCCCTAATTTCGGTTGCCAGTCTAAACTCAGTTGGTCGCAATAAGAGGGTAAATACGCGCCGAGCCGATCGACTGCTCTCATTTCTATCTCTTCGCTTAACTAAAATCGCCAATTGAAGTGACTTGAGAACAATTTGTTTTTGTAGGCGAATATTAGAGTACGAGCGCAAATTTCGGTTACCGCGAATGTGAGGTTTACGGAAAGTTGTTTTAAATTAACGATTTTTTTTTTCGTGTTCAAGGAAATCGCCCGCTGCGCGCTGTTGCCGAAAAGTCGGTAAACACGCGTGGGTCGTGTAGAGTGTTTTTGGCGACGTTGAAGCGTAAATAAGACGTCGGTGGTGACCAAAGTCGAAGGGTCGCGCACGACCAACTGGGGTTAATTCACTGATGAGCTTACACAGAAGAATTCGAGGGCTTGGGAATTTATGAGTCGACAACACTGGGTTATTATCTTTCATGCAATTTTTGGAAGAGATCGTCATGAGTTTTGGAACTTGGGAAGACACAGGGCCATTAACTCTAGTTGATCCAATTAAAAATGACGGAATCTAAATGAGAACTTTACCGGACGCAGAGAAACGAAGACAGCGTTCTCGAATTTAATCTTCGAGGGTATTCCACGAATTTCATTTTCGAGATGAACCACAAATATTGGGCGAAGCGCGATAGTCTCTCTAACTTCGGCTCGTACACGAACCTCAAAAAACGAAGAAAAATTAAGTTCTTATGTAAAAATGAAAAATTCTGCCGCAAATCTTGCAAAGATCTGGAATTGAATTCTGAACGTCTTAACTTAATATTTTCAAATGCAAATTTAAAATGTTCGAAATCGCAATAGTATATTTCCGGTCTGTCGTCATAGGGTTTTTTACTCGCGTGGTTGGCCGCCTCGCCTACGGCTCGGCTCACTAAACTCCACCCCAGTAAAAAACCCCATAACGCTACCCCAGGAACGATATTTTTCCGTAGTGATTTTCACTTTTTCGAGTTCAGTTAAGGGCCCGTACCACCTCCCGGACGAGAAAAAGTGAAGAGCAGTACGGAAAAATATATTTTTTTGTGAATCCATTGCAGGCTCTCTATTCGCGGGAATAGCTGTCATGGAATTCATACATCACTAGCTCATCCGATCCCCGTAATCTCCCCAAATAGGTAGCCCCCCTCCCCCGCCCCAGAAATTAGAGAGACAAAGCCGTATTAAGCCCACTTACTCGCCAACAAAAAAAAAATGTAATCCAAATTTGACGCCATCTCACGTTTACCCACGTTATCCCCCCCTTCCCGCCCCCCCCCCCCCCCCACCCCCCACCGATTTTACCGTATTCCCGTCGCATTCTCACTGTCTCCCATCGTCTCTGGTATTCCAGTGGGTTACACCACGTCCACCCCTTTGGAACTAAAACCCACTAGAAAGAGGAGGGAAAGATGGGGTGGTACAATACGTGACGTGCATAAGGGCGCTGCTATACTCGCCGCCATTCTCCTTCCATCCAATAGCGGAAGACCCTCCACGAATCACAAAATATTCCGCAATTACGGGTCCCAGTTTGTACGCGCGGGGATTTCAAAATGTATCTCGGGTGAAACGTGACACTTTTCCGTTGACCCCCCCTTCCCCCTTTCCTGCGTGTCTTCAATTTCCATCGCGATAACTCCGGAAATATATTTTTTTATAAATGTCATTGAGAGAGGACCGATGCAAATATATTTCATCCACTCGCTTTTATCCGGTTTATAAACGAATAGACGGAAGTCATGGACAATGCCAGAGAGAGAGGCGGTAGACAATGTAAAACTACCGATTTAACATTTTTTTTATACTTTCGAACAGTGAAAAATGTTTTTTAGACACTTGAAAAAAGAAATAATGTGGGGATAAAAAAATTCTATAATTTCCATTATTTCTTCGTACATTTCGACTCACTCATTTTACTTTAACATTAGTAGAAATCACGTAATAGTATTTTCATCACGCTGTGTCGGAAAAGTAACTTTTCAGTCACTGTCTGCTTCACGTCGAGTGACTGAAAAGTGCTTTTTCGACACATTGAGATGAAATA